>CAUYRT010097000.1:0-15826 GCA_963574885.1 Lepilemur ruficaudatus
GCTCACAGCAACCTCAAACTCCTGGGCTCAAGCGATCCTTCTGCCTCAGCCTCCCGAGTAGTTGGGACTACAGGCATGTGCCACCATGCCCGGCTAATTTTTTCTACATATTTTTAGTTGTCCAATTAATTTCTTTCTATGTTTTAGTAGAGACGGGGCCTCGCTCTTGCTCAGGCTGGTTTCGAACTTCTGGCCTTGAGCAATCCGCCCGCCTCGGCCTCCCAGAGAGCTAGGATTACAGGCATGAGCCACCGCGCCCAGCCTGCTTTTCTGTTCTGATATTGAGGAAAATTTGTATTTTTTTATTAGTTTATATAACATTCTTAGTTCTCTATTGATAGTAACTATTAGGGCTCTTCTATGAATAAAGATAAAATGCTTTTTAATCCTTCTCTCTTTCCCTTTCTCTTCTCTGTTACCCAATGTTAGTCAATAGTATTTATTCACAATAGTATATATACTTTTACTGTTATGTATGCTTATACTGCTACTACTTGATTTGTGAGCTTTAAGGCTACCCGTTGACTCCCAGCTATGACATGGAGGTTATCAGTAAGCTTATTACACTTTTCCCTTCACCTGATTTAGGTCATTTGCATTTATACAGTGTTATATCCTATAAGATTTTTGTTCTATTTTATCAACCATATATCCATCTGTTTTTGTCTTAATGCTCTAGTTAAATGTATGTAATGCTCACCCATTACATATATTTTGTGGTACTTTCATGGATTCATTCTTTGGTTTGCTGAAGTTCATCTTCTAATAGTTTCTCAGTAAGGGCTCATGGGAACAATATGGGCTGACAATATTTTCAGGACGTTTTTGTTGCTTTATACTTGAAGGACAGCTTAGCAGGTTATAAAATCCTTCGTTCACACTTTTTTTCATTAAGTATCTTTTAGGTGTTGTACAAATGTCTTCTGGCCTTAAATGTTACTGGGGAGATATGTGAAGCCTGCTTGAATTTTTTACCATTGTTAATGATTTGATCTTTGCCTATCTGCCCAAAGGATTCTTTTCTTTTTTCTTTCTTTTCTCTTTCTGCCTTTTCTTCCTTTCTTCCTTTCTTTCCTTTCTTTGTGTTTCTTCACAGGGTCTCACTCTGTCACCCTGGCTTGAGTGCAGTGGCGTCAGCCTAGCTCACAGCAACCTCAAACTCCTGGGCTCAAGCAATCCTCTTGTCTCAGCCTCCTGAGTAGCTGGTACTACAGGCAATGCACCACCATGCCGGGCTAATTTTTCTTTGTCTTTTTTTTTTTCTGTAGAGATAGGGGTCTTACTGTTGCTCAGGCTGGTCTTGAACTCCTGGCCTCAAGCAGTCCTCCCACCTCGGCCTGCCAAGCTGCTAGGATTACAGGTGTAAACCACTGCCTTGGCTGATTCTTTCTTTATCTCTGATATCTAGTTACTTTATTAGGATATATTGACGTAGACTGTTTAGCTTAATTTTTCCTGGTACATATGTGCCCTTCTAAAAATGTAGATTCAAATCTGTTTTTATTTCAGCAAAGATTTCTTTAATTATATCTTTAAACGTTTATTTTGTTTCATTGTTTTGCTTTTCTTTTTTGGAGACCCTAGTAATGTGTATGTTGAATGTCCCTTTATATATCTTTTATATTTATTACTTTTCCTTTAATCCTTTTAAATACTTTTTCATTTGTTTGTTTCTATCTTTCTTATCTCTTACTGTGTTTTCTGTGGTGTCTCTTTGTTCTCCTTTCAGTTTCTTCATTTCTGTGTTGAGTTCTTTCAACTCATGTGTCTCTTTTCCTGTCATCTAGACATTTTCCTCTTTAATTCTTTTTTTTTTTTTTTGAGACAAAGTCTTACTCTGTTGCCCGGGCTAGAATGCCATGGCATCAGCCTAGCTCACAGCAACCTCAAACTCCTGGGCTCAAGCGATCCTCCTGCCTCAGCCTCCCAGGTAGCTGGGACTATAGGCATGTGCCACCATGCCCGGCTAATTTTTTCTGTATATGTTTTTAGTTGGCCAATTAATTTCTTTCTATTTTTAGTAGAGACGGGGGTCTCGCTCTTTGCTCAGGCTGGTTTCGAACTCTTGACCTGGAGCAATCCACCCGCCTCAGCCTCCCTGAGTGCTAGGATTACAGGTGTGAGCCGCTGCACCCGGCCCCTTGAATTCTTATGTTTCTGATTTGTGGTCTTGCTCATAGTGGTGGTAGCTTCATTGATTTTCTTAAACTCATGCAATAATATTCAGTTACAATTTTTATCTTCTTCTTTGTAGTATTTTTGGATGAGTATTCTTTGATAGTTGGTACGTTATGCTGCTCATGTGCCATTTTTCTTATAGAACTTCTCTCTCAGTCAGTGCCATGCCAGTTACCTTTTTATTCTTTGTGACTTAATGAATTGAATTTTCCTCAGTCTGTTATTTGTAGGAGGTTTGGGTAGGGCCAGGGTAGATTTCCAGGTTTCTGCCTCAGAGATTGTCTTTTTCACGTAAGGCACCTAGGTGTGTTTCTCTGTGTTGCCACAAGTCTTCTGTTTCTCTAAACCAGAAGGAGCCTAGGAGGGCTTTTGCTACCAATTCTGGACTTCCCTCTCCTTCCTTTGCAGCTTGTGACTAGAGGGACGCAGCCCCAGCATGCCAGGGTAAACATGCTTTTTTTAAGGAGGTACACCGTTGCCGTCGCTATCTGAGATCTGTCACCGTTGGGCCCTCCTCATCACATGCCACACCGGCTGTCTGTATCTCTGTTCTCCACCCCAACGTAATTGTCTGCCTTTTTTGATCTCAGCCCTGCTCTCAGGTGCTTTGGAGTTTTTATATTTTTGTTTTACTTCTCGGCTTATTGACAAAGGAGTTTTGTGCAATTTTTTTTCCTTGTCGCATTTGTATTTTCTAAGTAGATTCATGTCTGTAACACTTCTGTGTTCATACCAGAAAGTACAACACAAGATTTTTGTTCAACTGTGTAATTATAATTCGAACAGCTCTGTACTCTGTTGTAATCTACTCTACTCTAGTTGATTGTTATAAAATGGAGAACAGTTTTACCATCTAATTAATTTTCTTTGAGGTCTGTTAAAAAGCAAAAAGTATCCCCCCCAAATATATATATTTTTACCCCTTCCAGTGGTTTCCAGACTGTTTTGATTCTTGGACAACTTACCAACGGCACATGGTTAAGACATCCACTCTATTTATACTTGGCTACAGTAAGAAAAGTCATCAAAATGAGTGGAAGAAATGAGTTACCTTTGATACTTCAGGAAGGAATGTGAATGAAATGTGATGTTAATACGGTAAAACTCGCTAGCGTCCGGTCTGTGGACTACCTTGAAAACTTGAAGGATCATCAGTGCCCACCAATCTTTGATAAATATTGTTATAGACTAGTGTCCTATATTTACCATCCCTAATCTAAAATGGGGGTTTTCTAAGTACTTAGCTTTTGTTTTAGGAGTTTCTTTTCAGAGTTTGCAAACCAGTGGCCATATACAGCAGCTAGTATGTTTTCTTTGGCCTTAGCACTAAACTTTTAAAAAAATTAGTTGCCAAAATTTCAGTATTAGGGATATGTCAGAACACATGAAAAAAAAACCATACTTCCAGCTACTCTTGAGAAATTAGAAGCCTGGCCTAGTTTCCGGCCTAGTTGGGATCTGCTGGAGCTGTGTGATGGCTGTCCCTTTACTCGCCAGTTCACCCAAGATCCACCTCTTCTTGTCTGACTTTGGGCCTGCTTTGCTCCTTAACACTACCTGTTTGGATGCCCCAGACTTGGGTAATGTTCATTTTTTAAAATTTAAATTATGATTACTAGTCTATTTCTGTCAGGCATATGAATGTTGTTTTGCATTTATATTGCCTTAGTAATGCCTAAAACTAATGAACTCTATCATTAAAAATTGAAAGTTTGTTAGTGATCTTAATTGCTGGTTTAGTGAAGCAAAGGCATTCAGTGGGAACTGAAAAATGAAGCACCGTTAGCAAGAGCTGTGGTCACAAGGTTCTTCACATTTCATGTACCATATTACTAATCTGGTAAAATGTTTCCTGCTGTTTGTACACTCACTAGTTAGTGGAATGTCTCATTTCTTCTTATGAATATAAGCTTGTAAAATCTAGATTTTTAGAAATTAGTTATTTCTCTTTGCTATTTCATATTTTAAATATAAAAGACAAAGCAGGCCTTGCCGATTTCTGTTTCTTATTTTAAATTATAATACAGATAACTAATAAAAATGGTATTATAAGAAGATTAGTTATGAGGTTATACTTTTTCTTAAGTTTTAATGACCTCATAAAATTTTGCTAGCAAAACACTCTCTTAATTAATTAAACACTCTTTTAATTAAGTAAACATTAAGAAACCATATGAATCATATATATTATACATTTTGCATATGCTATTAATTAGAAGTTTGCATTATTTGACACTAAGAGAAAAAAGATTCATATATTTAAATACATCAAGATGTTTCTGAATCATCAAAAGACAAAACTTGGGTTCAGTATAGCTTTATATTATTATATATAGCATATATTATATATATTTATATTTTTAAATTGGGATATAATTCATCTACCATAAAATGATCATCATTTTAAAGTATATATAATTCAGTGGTTTTTAGTATATTCATACAATTTTGCATTCATCACCACTGTCTAATTCCAGAACATTTCATCACCCTCAAAAAGAAACCTTGAACCCTTTAACTGTCATTTCCCATTCCTTCCTCCTCTTATCCCCCTGGCAACCACTAATCTATGTTCTCTCTATGGATTTGTCTATTCTGGCCATTTCATATAAATGGAATCATATAACGTGTTCTTTTGTGTCTGGTTTTTTTTTACTTAGCATAATGTTTTCAACATTCATTCATATTATGATATGTATCAGTACTTCATTCCTTTGTATGGCTGAGTAATATTCCATTGTATGACTAGACCACATTTTGTTTATATATTCATCAGTTGATGAACATTTGGGTTGTTTCCGCATTTTGGTTACATTTGGTGAATATTGCTACTAGTCATGTGTAAGTTTTTGTGTGAACATATGACCTAGGAGTCAAATTGCTGGATAATATGGTAATTTTATGTTTAACTTTTGAGTAACTGGCAAACTGTTCTCCATAGCAGCTGCACTATTGTACATTCCCACCAGCAATGTAGAAGAGTTCCAATTTCTCCATATCTTCACTAGTGCTTGTTTTTTGTGGTTTTTTGTTTTTTTTGTTTTTTTTTTAAATTCTAGCCATCCTAAGGGGATATGAAGTGGTATCTTATTGTGGTTTACATTTGCATTTCATGTGTTTATTGGCGATTTGTGTATCCTCTTCAGAGAGAAATGTCTATTCAAGTTTTTTGCCTATTTTTAATTTGGTTATTTGTCTTTTTATTGTGGAGTTGTAAGAGTTCTTTCTATATTCTGGATACTAGACCCTATCTATTTTTTCATTGCTTGCTTGTGCTTTTAATGTCATATCTAAGAAACCATTGCCTAATCCAAGGTCATGAAGATTCATACCTATGATAGTTTCTGTTAAGAGTTTAGCTTTCATGTTTAGATCTTTGATCCAATTTGAGTTAGTTTTTCTAAATGATATAAGGTTCCAAACCTCATTTTTTTTTTTTTTTGAGAGAGGGTCACACTCTGTCAGTGGCACAATCATAGCTCACAGTAGTCTTGAATTCTGGTCCTGGCACAGCCTTCTAAGAATCTGGGACTACAGGGGTGTGCCACCACCCCCAGCTTATTTTTTTAATTTTTTGTAGAGATGAATTCCACTATGTTGCCCAGGCTGGTCTCAAACTCCTGGCCTTAAGCAGTCCTTCTGCCTGGGCCTTCCAAAGTGCTAGGATTATAGGTGCAAGCTACTGTGTCAGGCCCAACCCTCATTCTTTTATATGTGGATATCAAATTGTCCTAGCATCATTTGTTGAAAAAGCTATTCCTTCCCCATTGAGTGATCTTGGTACCCTTGTTAAAGATCAATTGACCAAAGAGGTATGACTTTATTTCTGGACTCACAATTCTATTCCATTGATTTATGTCTCTTCTTATGCTGGTACCATACTGTCTTGATTAGTGTAGTTTTGTAGTAAGTTTTGAGTGTTAAGTATATTTTGTTGTATTTTAATTCTTTTAATATTCATGATCCTTTCTACTGTGTATCATGACTTCAGTAATGAGGCTAGTTCACTACTCAGAAATGCTAATTTAAAACTGTTTTAAAAGTGTTTACTGAGTTAGAACAGTGTTTTTCAAGAATTAATATACATAATTGGGTTAAATGACCCTTTCCTGTCTCCATGTTGAGGAAATGTTTACTAGTTATGTATATATAACAATATTTCCTGCTTTACTCTCTTAAAAAAAAAACAGGACATCAGTTGCAGAAGTATTTTGTTATATGATTGATCAATCAAGTGTTTATTGACTGCTTATTACTAGTTATTGATTTGGAAATACTGTGCTACAGAGTGTAGTTTAGATTAATTTCTACCAAAACAATTTTTGGCATAGTTTTTATTCTGATGGATGGTTTTGGGAATGGTTGAGTTTGGTGTAAACTGTGTATTCAAAATGCACCTGTGACAAGGTTTCTAAAAAACAGATCAGTATGCACATTTTTCCCTAACATGATGGTCCCATTTTTTAAAGTTAATTGAGATCCTTACAGAAAAGACAGTTGACTAGAAGCTAAGTTTATTTTGTAAAATAAAGTGTAGATTACATGGATAAGGAACAAGAGTATCATTTGGAATAATTGTTGCAGGTGTTTTGTATGGGTGTGATAGAATTGGTTATTGTATGTGAGAGACTGAAGTGGGCAGCCATTTTAAAGCTTAAATAATTACTTTAAACTGTGAGCCTGAGATACTTGTGTACAGATGTATTTTCAACAAATAATATATACTGCTAAATAAGTATGATATTAGAAATAGCATGATGTATTGGAAAAAACATTGACTTTTAAGTTAGCATGAGTTTGGATCCTGCCGCCCCACTTGCTGATTGTATAACTTTGAGCTAGTTGCATAATTTCTCTGAGCCATAGTTTCATCATCTGTGAAAATGGAGGTTATGACATTTATCTCTTGTGAAGCTTGAATGTAAAGTGAATAATATGGTGTTTGGCACTCTATAAATGACAGCTTTTGTTTTTATTATATTAATGCCTAGGAAAACAACTATGTTAACCTTTTGGGGAAAGACATGTCTAAATGAATAAAAGTTAACTTATGGGATAGCTTTAGAAGTATATTTGAGGATATTCAAGCTTAGCTAATAGTATAACTCAGTACAGTTCTTGCTTTAATCAGTAAGTAAAATAAAATAATTTAAGCCACAGTCTAACTAAAATACTAATTAAATTGTACATTTGTAAATTCTGAAATGCTTCAAAGCAATTTATGTTTAACTATCTTTTAATTAGTTCAGTCACCTATTCTAATATAAAATATTTAAGTGCCTACTTTGTGTTAGACATTGTGCTGGTGGCTGGGAGTACAGTGACAAACAGAGCAACATAACTTCTGTTCCTTAAGGAGTTTACATTTCAGTGTGGGAGACAGACAGCAGAGTCACATGATAACTGTGTAATCACAATTGTGAAAAGGCCTGTAAAGAACAAGTTAGGAGCTATGAGAGGATGTAACAGAGGACTTAATCTGGAGACGTCAGGGAGGGAGGCCTTCCTGAGAAACTGTCATTGAGACTGAGACCTGAGGAATAAGTAGGAGTTGGCCAGGTGAAGCTAGGAGGAGGGACAGCATGTTCAGGTAGAAAAGGGTTCGTCATGTTTGAGGAACAAAGGGAAGGCCAGGTTGGCTGTCGCATGGAGGGAGCAAGGAGCAGAGGAGCAGGGTGGGCGGGGGAGGCTGATGAGGCGAATCCTTTGAGGCCTTGCAGTTCATATTAAGGATTTTGGAATTTATCTGGGGAGGAAACTACTCAAGGATTTAAGTATGAAAATGATGAAATCAGATTCTTATTTGTAATTCTCTACTCTGACTGCTTGGTGGAATTGGATTTGAGAGAGGTGAGAGTGTGTGTGGTGGAGAGACCCTCTGGAAGATTCTCACTGTCTCCATTTCTAGGTGAAGGTGATAGTTGATTGGTCTAGAGGTGATGGCAGTGGAGAGGGAAAGAAGTGAACTAATTGGAGAGTTTTATAGGAGGGAAAATTATGAGGACTTGCTGAGGATTAGCCATGGAGGATGCAGTAGAGGGACAGGTGATGGGGATGTCCTTGAGGGTTCTGGTGGGGGCTGCTGGGTAGATGGGGAAGCCCACAGATGCAATGTTAAGAGAAAAGATTTTAAAAATTTGGTGTAAAGGTTGGTGAGAAACATCCAGGTGGAACTATGAAATAGACATGTGTGTACAGTCTGGAACTCAGGAAAATTGAGCTAGAAAAAGAAATTGGGAAATTATCTATGGTATTTAGAGCTGTGGAAACAGATGAGATCACCAAGGGAGATCAGAGTACTGAATAATTACAGGCCTGGGGTCAACTCCCAAGGCAATGCCAACATTGGGAGGTAGAAAGAAGAGGATGGCACAGACTTAGGAGGAATGAATAGAGAAGTAGAAGGAATGCCTGCGTTAAGTGTGTGGGGTCACAGAAATCAACAGTGTTTTAAGGCAGGGGTCTGCTCAGTGCTGCTCAGTTTATGTTTTGTAAGATGAGAGCTGACATATATCTTTTATTGCATTTGACAAGAGCAGCTTCCTTGGGGTGGTAGAAGTGGAAACTAGACTGGAGTGGGTTGGAGATGAATGATAAATGAGAGGGCATAAAATGGAAATAAGAATGTATGACTCTCCAGAAATTTGGATGTGATGAATAGAGGGTGATAATGGTAGGAGGAATGTACGGTCAAGGGAAGGCTTTTTGTTTTATTTTATTTTATATTTTTAAGATGGAAAAGTCTGCATCCTGACCCACTTAGAGTTGTACCCAGTGAAACCAGGGTCATCTATTAGGTCATTAAATATGAAATGTCTGATTTTGAATCAAAAAATGTGGTTTATTCTACCTCAAACAAGAAGCAGTACAATTAAGGTATGCATCTAAATTATTAACACAGTTTTGCCATCTTAATGGTAGCTTGGTTATGCCAGGAGCGAAGAAGCCTGGAGAGGAAAAGGCATTGTCCACAGCTCATTGAGAATTGAGTATTTTTCCTTGCAAGAAGTGGTCCAAAGCCTGAAGAAGTTGTAATGACTTGGTGTAAGGTGTGGTGATTAGGGTGGATACCAGAGAGTTTCCAAGTCCAGCTTCTGTGGTTTGAGCAGCATTGTTCGTGCCACGTATGGTCAAGCATTGTGTTGCAAGAGGATTGGGCTGTCTATATTGACCAATCTCCGCTGTTGAAACACAAGCATCCTCTTCATTTTATCCAGTTGGTTGCAGTAGACATCTGCTGTAATCTGTTGACCAGATTTCATGAAATCCATGGTGGATAATATCAACGCTGGACCACCAAAAAGACACCATTAGCTTTTTCTGATGAATATTAGGTTTTTTACTGTGTTTTGGCACTTAATCTTTATCTAACCATTGTGCTGAACACTTGGAAGTGTCAAAAAGAATCCACTTCTCATTACACATAACAATACAGTATAATAATGGTTCACCTTTATGTCATGACAGCAAAGAAAGGCAAGCTTCAAGACAATTTCTCTTCTGACACTCATTTAATTCATATGGTACCCATCTATCGAGCTTCTTTACCTAGCTGATTTGTTTCAAATGGTCCAATATTGTTGGAATAGTAATGTCAAACTTTGCTGCTAATGCACATGTAGGTTGAGGTGGATTCGCTTCCACTACAGCTTTCGGCTCCTCATTATCCACCTTGGTCTCAGGTCGCCCACATAGCTCATGTTCTAGATTAAAATCACCGGAATGGAACTTCTCAAGCCATTGATATACCATGTGTTCATTAGCCACACCCTTCCCAAACACTTCGTTGATATTTCGAGCGGTCTGCACTTCATTGGTTCCACGATGCAACTCATTTTCAAAAATAATACAAATTTTTTACTTATCCATGGTTTCAGAAAAATTGCTATAAAAAATTTTTGAAAAAAAAAGCAAAAATATGAGTTTGAAAGACTGAGGATGTACCTTCACGATAAACATAAAACAAGAAGTATCAAAGTGAAATGTCAGAGACATCAACTGTCTAACTTAGTGCTTAAGGAAATCAGACATGTCATACTTAATAACCTAATACTTATATAGCTAGTGTATTTAGGACACTATTCTTGGTGAAAATTGAATGAGAGAATGCATATCAGAGCTGCATACTTGGAAAGCACTTAAGTGCTGGCTCTGGTGGCAGAGATAGGTCTGTTCCAAACTTTTTATTTAGTAAGGCTGCTATCCTGAAGCTCCTCTGCCTTTTCTCATTTACATTCTTCCTCTCCCTAAAATCTGTTCTTTCATTTCTCTGAAAATTTCTACCTGCCTGTCTAACCCTGTGACACCCTTCCGCATTACTCCAGTTTCCACTGTTTCCTTCCTTCTGAACCTCTTTGGCGTCTGTTCTGTAATTGTGATTCCTAACCATTGGGCTGAGATTTCCTGCAGTGCTTTGAGCTATCTCAGGGGGTACGGAATCCATATGCATATTAAGTACCATCTGTGGATGAATAAATAACATGTCTTATAAATATGTGCTGATGTTTTTCACGTGTATGTGTCTGCTGTTTTGATTAATAAGAAATCCTTTAAAAACATTATAGACTTTATAGTCCCTTCCTGTTATAGATATTTTCACTCAGTGCTAAAAGAACTGCTATAGAGGTCCTCCACAGTTTTTGACCTTAAAAAAGAATGCCTTACTTGAAAAGGTTAGGAATCACTGCTCTACAACATATGACATTCAGAATTCTGCTTCATGTTCTTCACTCTTATTTTACCTTTACTGTTCCTGTCTTTTCAACTTGTTATTTGCTTAAGGGCAGGGGTTGTGGTTCTTTCTTTTTCCTTATACCTTACAGTAGAGGTTGGCAAGCTTATAGCCCTTGGGCCAGATCCAGCTCCAGGCCTTTTTTGTAGTCCCCTCCAGCTAAGAAGGTTTTATAGAACATTTGCAATCGATCTGATGACAGGAAAACACTAACTTTGAACCCCAATTAAGCAAAATGGTATCTCTCCCAAAAAAGAATTCCATTTTTCTTATTAGTAGACCTATATTCTAAAAAGTTGTATTCAATTATTAATTTTTTATTTTGAATTTTGTCAATAAAAATCTTGTAGAAATGTGTTAGAAAACAAATTTGTTATGTAAGTACCTACATAATATCCTCAATTTCGCCTCTTGGCCTACATATCTTAAATGTTTACTATCTGACTCTTTATGGAAAAAGTTTGCCGACCCTTGCTTTATAGTAGTAGTTCCTAAATTTGCCTACACATCTGAATGATCTGAGCTTTAAGTAAGTAAAAATATATGTTTATAAGTATAAATATATATATATAGATTCCTCTATGCTGCAGATTCTGATTCAATACATTAGGGCTGGAGCCTGGGATCCTGTATTTTTAACAAACTCTTGAGCTGTTTGGGAATCACTTTTAATACATTCATAGCGTTCAACCCCAAGAGATAATGAAATGAATATTGAGTTATATATCAGAGGATGACTTATTCTTTTACTTCAACATTTAGTAGGTATGAGACCTTATCTAAGTAACTACTTGTTCTGCAGGTTTTAAAATTTCTAGTTCTCTTATTTATAGTAAGTTTTGCTTTTTTGCTTTACTTTCTACAGTAGTAGTTCTTTTACGTTTTGGAGTTCATTAGAACCTCTTTCAGAATCTGATCAAAGTTATGGGCCCTCCCCCTAGAAAAGTGTACCTGTATTAGTTTCCTGTGACTGCCATAACAAATTGCCACAGAAGTGCTTAAAGCAACATAAATTTATTCTTTCTCAGTTCTGGAGGCCAGAAGTTCAAATCAAATCAAGGTGTCAGCAGGGCCTTGACAACCCCACCTCCCCCAGGGGAGATCCCTCACCTCTTCCAGCATCTGGGCTAAGTTTCTGGGCTTGTGGCTGCATCACTCAGTCTCCACCTCCAGGGTCACATTACTGCCTTTTCTTCTCTGTGTATCTCTTTTAAGGACACTAGTCATTGGATTGAAAGTCCATCTGGATAATCCAGGGTAAGCACCTTCTCTCAAGATCCTTAACTTAATCATATTTTTTATTATAAGAAATCCTGTAAAAGGTAACATTGACAGGTTCCAGTGATTTGACGTGGATATCTTGGGTGGGGGTAGCATTTGGGGACTTGTCACAGAACCTTTGCACATGCTTACAATTTTACAGTTTCAAGGGGGCACAACTCTTTGAAGTCCATTTACAGACCCCATGAACTCTAGGTTTGGGCTCCTCGTTCAGTGAGAATCTTCCACCTATACTGTGTTCTGGTTATGTAATCTCTTCATTCTCTCCTGTCTCTGTGTCATGTCCTTACATTCATCATCCTGTTAATACCAGTCTGGAAATGATATTTTTTCCTTGTGACCTCAGATTCTTCCATTTATAGTTTGCTCTTTGAGTTAATTTCTCTGATCCCTTTAGGAACTGTTTATCCTCTGATAAGACTCATTGTTAAAAAGAAAGCCTTTCCCAGGCCTTTTTATAATACTTCATTCTGCAGCAGGGAGTCTAACTTCTATGCAAACCGTAGATAACTGCAATGCCTCCAGAGAGAAGAGAAACTTACCTTGATTGAGTGAGTACCTGGAGTGCCTGGCCTTTTAGCAATGCTTATCCTTGGCTTGTTATTTAATACTGAAAACAATCATGTAAAGGAGGTGATATCACTCCACTATGCAAATGAGCAAATGAAGACTGGTGGAAATTAAGTAACTTGCTCAGAGGGGGTGAGCTAACAAGGGGCAGAGCCAGTTTTTGAGTGAAGGTCTTGTCTTCTAAAGCCCATGTTATGTTCATTTTACCGTGAAAACATAGTGCACTTCACTTTTACTTAGATGGTTAGTAATCTCATTAGGCAGGGGCTAGCTGAGCTTTAGTTTCAGTGGATTTTGGTCAGATTTGCAGTGCTTACTTATAGTATTACCTTGCACAATTATCTTCTCTGATCCTTAGCTTTAAATAAGACTAAATAATACCTGGCTGGTATGTCTTTTAGGGCTGTTGTAGAAATTGAGAAAATACGAAAGAAAGCTCTTCCAAATAGAAAAACTTTACTAATATGTAGTACAATTAATTAACTAGTTTCTCATTTGATTATATTTTTAGTACTTTCTTTTATCTTCCTAGATTTCAGAATTTGGGCACGTGGCCAAGCCTCAAACCAGAGGATATGTTAGCCCCAACTATGGATTTCTTTGCTTAAGATCGTTGAGACATTTGGCTGGTGTGAATGCTTGTGTTCTGCTTCCTGCTTTTTAATTTTAAGGGCCATCTCCAACTTTGTCTATCTCATTTCCATTTAGAATATCTATATTTGTGATAGTTTTCTGAGCAATTATCTTTCCTAGGTCCATTTTTAACTTCTCTTGTTGACTTAGGAATGTGCTCTGGAGATTCTTCCTCTTTTCTCTTATCCCCTTCCCCTAATTTATTCACAGCGTCATTCATCTATAGATAGTCTCTTATCCAAGGTTAATATTCCATCTTTCTTGCTTCACCTAATACCATCTCCTTCTCTCATTGCTCTTACCTTCCAGGATATGAAGTAAAGACATTCTCATCCAAAAAAAAAAAAAAAAATACCCCCTTTAATGAACAACTGCTCTCTCTTCATTCCCACAGTTCTTCATTCCTTCCCTCTGTACCACATATTGTTAGTTCCTTTTATCTACTGGCTTTTTGATGTTTATAAGATAATAATGTTCCTTTTATCAAGAGCCAAGTCCCGTTGTTTGGATTCCATTCCTTCCTGCTTGCTTAGGAACCTGCCTCCGTTATTAATGTCCTCTCTTTAACATTCATAAAATCTCTCACATTTCCAATTACTCTTAAAGGATTGGAGGATATGGTAACCTGAGCCCTCATTCCCAAATATCAGCAAGAGATTGGAGCTGAATGATGGCTGCCCTCTTTGGGTGGGACAGGCACTCTTCTAAACACAGTCCCACCACTCCCCATCCCACATGGGAAGCCTACTTCCCCCAGTTGTCACCTGCATGGTGACAGAAAAGGAATTTTATATTCCCTAGCCTAAATTATAATATCTAACTTTTAAAAGTAACTTTATAATCTGAGCTTGTCTTTACAGATAAAACCTTGTTTCCTCCTCTTCTCAGTACCAACTATCTGTTCTAAAAAGTCTCCATCCAGCATGTTCCCCCAGAGCTTTGATATCTCTTCCATTCATATTTCAGCTCGCATTGATTTCTTCTTTTTTTTTTTTTTTTTTAGACAGAGTTTCATTCTGTTGCCCTCGCTAGAGTACCGTGGCGTTAGCCTAGCTCCTCAAAGCAACCTCAAACTCATGGGCTCAAGCGATCCTTCTGCCTCAGCCTCCCGGGTAGCTGGGGCTACAGGCATGCGCCACCATGCCCAACTAATTTTTTCTATATATTTTTAGCTGTCCAATTAATTTCTTTCTATTTTTAGTAGAGACGGGGTCTCACTCTTGCTCAGGCTGGTTTCGAACTCCTAACCTTAAGTGATCCTCCCGCCTCAGCCTCCCAGAGTGCTAGGATTACAGGTGTGAGCCACCGTGCCCGGCCTAATTTCTTCTTTTCCTAGCTCCTGTGGTACTTATTTTCATGTGTATTGTATTATTTCCCAGTTTGTCTTTTATTCCCAATAAGTGAGCAAACTTCTTGAGGGCAGGGATTATATTACCTCAGCTAAAAAGTTGGCTTAAGTTTTATATGGAAAAAAGGTATCTTTAAAAAAGTAAAATCATACAACTAAGTGAAATGCTGAAAATGGCGAGGAACAGCATATTCAAAATTCCAGTCTTGTACTGACTCCAGAGTATTTATGTCTGTTGGTTGGAAAGGCTGGCAAAATTTCATCTGCTATTTAAAATGTTTATCTGTTTCTTTCCTCTTTCCTTCCACCCTCTCTATTCCCTCACCTTCTACTTTTTCTTTTTTTTTTTTCTTTTTGCTAAACTCACATAGTTGAATTTCATAAGTTACAATTACTTCATGGTAGAATTCCAATATACTTTATATCTTTGACAGTGATAGGACCCTGTGTCTCTATGAAGAGAATTAAAACCAGTTGAATGAATGAATACATCAGTAAGTGCTTTGGGGAATAGTGAGCAGGAGGTGATGTAAATTAATTATGCTTGCCATCTGTGTGTTTTTCTTTGCAATAATTCAGTTAAGCAAGGAGCAGCCATGGAATTCTGTTTCTTACATTTGATTCAAAATACCTGTGAAGCAAGTGAGGGGTTTGGATTAAACTATCTCAAAATTCCTTTCTAGCTCTAAATTTCTTTAAGGTCAAAACCCCTACTGGATATAATAATCCAATTCTAAAGCTTAGAGCTCTGGTAACAAAGCGGAGGGGTACATATGTTGTATACTTATTTTTTGGCAATTTGATGTAATCCTTTACTTTTAAGAAAAGTTAGAATTTCTCTTTTTCTAGTAACTCATTTTAGGAATCTAAGGTAGCTACTACTTAATTCCATTACTTTGTTAAAATTTTCCCAGTGGAATAAAATTAAAGTACCTTTGATTTAAATTCTAATCTCTGAATTCAGTGGAGTGTTCTGTTGGTCAACTTTTAGATAAATGAAAGGAGCTATTCAAAAGATTGAGAAAACAACCTTTGAGCAAGTTGAGGATTTTGCACAGGCTAAAGTACTATTATTGGGATGTCCA
>CAUYRT010097001.1:0-21420 GCA_963574885.1 Lepilemur ruficaudatus
CTGCCCTGGGAGACAGCGGGACAGGTGAGGAGGAGTGCTTTGGTTCTCAACATACTTGAAGGTACAGCCCATAGAATGTCCTGAATATTGGAATTCGGCTATAGTAAAAAAACAAAAAAGAAGGAAAGGATGACTTTAAAGTTTTTGGCTGAATAAGTACAATGAAATTCCCATCAACGGTGATGGAAAAGATTGCAGAAGAAGTGGGTTTGGGAGTAG
Organism: Lepilemur ruficaudatus; assembly: GCA_963574885.1. Classification (NCBI taxonomy): domain Eukaryota; kingdom Metazoa; phylum Chordata; class Mammalia; order Primates; family Lepilemuridae; genus Lepilemur; species Lepilemur ruficaudatus. Next base: position 220 of record CAUYRT010097001.1, read on the forward strand.
AAACGAGGGAGATCAGGAATTCAGGGTTTGGGTTTGTTTTTTTTTTTTAAATTTTTTAATTCTTTGAACTTATTTTGAAATAACCAGATAGTTTTAAAATTGCAAAAATATTACAATTAATTCATGTATTGCCTTCACCTGGCTTCCCCAGATGTTAACATTAACATCTTATGTAACCAAATTACAATTACCAATACCAGGAAATTAACATTGACGTGATAACTATTAGCTGTTACCATCTGGGGCAGCTCCTCATTCTTTGTCTTACATGACCTGGAGAATAATGGCCAGTTATTTGGTAAAATGTCCCTCCATTTGCGTCTGTCCAGTGTTCCCTCATGACTAAATTCAGGTTATGAATCTTTGGCAAGAATACTACAGAGGCGATGCAGTGCCCCTCTCGGTCCATCACATCAGGAGGCACACGGTATGTCTCAGTAGTTGTGATGTACTTTGAACACTTGCTCTCTTCACTGCGGAATTACTGTTTTTCCCTTTGTTATTAGTAAGTGCCTTGTGGGAAGATACTTTGAGATTATGTAAGTATCTTGTTTCATAGCACGTTATTGCCCACTAATTTTAGCATCTGTTAATGATACTTGTAGGCAACGATTATTACTGTGGTGTTTGCCAAATGGTGACTTTCCATTCCCATCACTTCTTCTACTGATTTTATTGAATAAGCTGTCCATTCTCCCCCATGAATTCATCTACTCAACTGTTTATTTATATCAGCATGGACTCATGAATGTTTACTTTATGCTATGGCTTATATAATCCATTACCAGCATTATGATTTGGTCATTGGCTTTTAGGTTGGCTTCTGTGTTCTTTTGACATGTCTACATTATATGTGTGTGTGTTTTTAGCACTTCCTTATTTTCTGGAACTACAAGATGCTCCAAGCTCATTTTGCACTTTCTGTGCCCCATCCCTGGAATCAGTCAATTCTCCAAGGAGCCATGGTTCCTGTTGGTGCAAAATGGTATTTAGAAACAAATACTTGGGCACTAGGTATGCTCCTTATTATTGGGTGTCACTGCTTCAGGAGCTCAGTTTTAAATGTGCTAAACTTGAAGTGTCTATTAGACATCCAAGTGTATTGTTAACTTGGCTGTTGGATTTATGATTCTGAGCTTTAGGTGAGAAGTTTGGGCTATAGATATAAATTTGGGAGTCATTCATTTGGGAGTCAACAATAAGTAGTGAAAAGGACTAAAGACTGAGACCTGAGACACTCCAATATTAAGGTGAGGGAAAAGAGGATAAACCAGCAAAGAATACTGAGAAGGAGCAACCAGGGAGGTAGGAAGAAAACTAAGAGTATAGTGTCCCAGAAGCCAAATGATAAAGGTATGTCACAGAGAAGGGAGTGGTCAACTATGTCAAATGATGCTGATGGGTCAAGCAAGATGAAGACTGAGGACTGGTTACCTGATTGAGCAGCTTGGAAGGGCAATTTAGGTGAAGCAATGTGGGTAAAAGTTGGATGGAGCGAATTTGAGGATGAAGAAGGGGAGAGAAGCAGAGATAATGAGTACAGACAATTCTTGAAGTTTTGCTGCATAGAGAAGCAGAGCTATTGGACTGCAGCAGTGGAGGAAGTAGGTTCAAAAGGAAAGAACTTTTTTAAGATAGGAGAAAATTTAGCATATAAGAGCATGCTTAAATGCATAATAGCAACAGTCCTCTGGAGACAGGGAAATTAATGACATAGCAGAAAGAAGGGAGGAACCATTGAAGCGATATTCCTGAGAAAGGGCTGTGACAATTTTCTAAGCATTGTATAATAATAGTACCTGATATATAAATAGTTGGAGAATAAAGAAGTGACGTTTACCTTGTTTTAAAAATCAAATACATTTGGCTGTTATTTTAAAATCCAAACTTAAAGAAATGTGATTTTAAAAAAACCTAAAGCTTTCTAACAAGACATTAGAAGTGACTGTCAATAGTCCACTGAAGTATAATATTACTCTGGAAATATATTCCACTGGCAAGTATCAGGAGGTGGTCACTGCCAGGAAGATATGGAAAGAGAAAATCTTTTTTTCCCCTTTTTTTCTCTTTTTAATCATAAGGCACTCATGGCTTTTATGTAAGGGAAAAAAATGCATTCACTAAATGTTCTCTATTAGCTACATCTCTCACTGGCTTCTTTCCAAATATTTTCTTACAAGTGATAAATCTGTAGGAGAAATTCAGAGATTCGCAGTTCCACCAAGAGCAACTCTCTTTGAGAGTCGGTGGTGAGAATACCAAAGGCCAAGGAGGGTATCACTAGTGAGAAGCTCTTTGTCAGAGAACAGAACAGAATCCTTGCAGAAGCTGATTTCATGAGAATTTATTCCCTGAACCTACAGAAAAAGCAGATTTAAACAGCTGGGAGGGAAGAAGGACAGGGAAGTATTCATTTTGGTTTATTTGCTTATTCTAAATTTCTCAAAGGCCCATGTTGGGGTTGTCCTTTCAATAGGAGAGTAAAAGCAGAGATCAATAGAGAAAGCAAACCGGGACAAAATACAGGAAAAAAGACTTTTTTGTTTTATCCTCTGTTGTATTCTTATATTTGCCTTCCATAATTTCTCAATAAATGATTGCTATGAAATTAGAAAAATGCTTAGTAAAAAGGCATTCAATGGATAATACAATATTTATTTTCAAAGCATATATTTAATTATGTTATGTATAAATATGGGCAGAATTTATATCTGAAATTAGCTTCCTCAAAGCAAAAGTACTCCCTGAAGTGATTTGTTTTTATATAATTATGATGTATTATTAGACAAATGACATATGTGAGTTTATTTGCTAACTGATTATCTTTCCTAATGGAAGAAAACAATGGTGTAGTTAATCCAAAATAATCTAAAGTCACTTATATTTGATTTGGAAAAAAAATTGTGTGACATTTAGCAATGAATGTGGGTATTTTTAACATTCTAAGATCTTTAAAAACTTCAAATAAAGCAATGAAAACTATTGAGTAAAAATATATTCAGCTCATAGCCTAGCTCTGCACATATTAAACTCGCAATAGATGCCTGGTCATTAATCACCAGGAAATTTCACAGCTTCCTTATTTATCCGTCATTTAGCAACTGTGTCAGTCATTGTTTCTCCTTATTCAGAAGAACCTCCTCTTATGTACTTTAATTCTATGCGGTTCATGTGGGCATGGCGTAGATCAGCCTCTATTAGTGGGCATGTGACTAAGACCAGCTCAATTAGAGCCTAGTAGTCCTCTGGCCACAGTAGTGGATTTCGTGAGTACATGTAACCCTGTACATGTGTTCATGTACAGCATATCCTATCCTTCCTGGCAATAGGTTCATGGGTGACACATGGTAGCAGCTGTGAGTCCGCAGCTGTCATTTTATAAAATATGGCTATCCCTTCTGGCCCTAGCTGATCTATCTAAAGTATGGGCCAATTAGAAGTCTTTCCCCAGGAATTAGAAACTAAGACTAGGAGAGTCCAGTATCAGTTTGTTTGTTTGTTTGTTTTTTGACACAGAGTCTCCTTCTGTTCCTCGGGCTAGAGTTGAGTGCTATGGCATCAGCCTAGCTCACAGCAACCTCAAACCCCTGGGCTCCAGCAAACCTACTGCCTCAGCCTCCCGAGTAGCTGGGACTACAGGCATGCGCCACCATGCCTGGCTAATTTTTTCCATGTATTTTTAGTTTGTCCAGCTAATTTCTTTCTATTTTTTTGTAGTAGAGATGGGATCTCGCTCTTGCTCAAGCTGGTCTCGAACTCCTGAGCTCAAACGATCTGCCCACCTCGGCCTCCCAGAGTGCTAGGATTACAGGCGTGAGCCACCGCACCCGGCCCCATTATCAGTTTTGATATCACTTTAACAGAGTTCAATGTTAAGGAGCTTCCACATGACTGTGGGAGAAGAGAAAGTTGTTCTACAGAGAGAACAAGAGAAGAAAGCTGTAGTCAGGCAGAGAGAAGCAGAGATGGAAACTGAAGAGACATGTACCGATTCTGATCCTTCAAAGGCCAGAACATTCTTGACCCTTGGTTGTCTAAGGGTACAACTTTGAATCATCGTATTATTTCCTTTTTGCAGCTAGCTCCCCTTGAAGTCTCATTGTCAATCAAGAATCTTTACTAATTCTGCAGCCCCTGGAGATTGGAACAGAGAAGGCAGATGGATGTGTTAATCCAGAGGTGGGAATTTGTAGGGCAGATAAGAGTAGAAAGACTGGAGGGGAAGGAGATTAAAGATACCAGTGGGAACGGAGATGAAGTGGCTGAAAACAAGGGTCAAGTTGGGTTGAGAAGAAACAGAATTCAAAACAGGATAAACCCAATTAGAAGGGACAGGGCTGAGGCTGGAGGTCAGAGTTAGATGAATTTGCTGCCTTGTGGGAGTCAGGTATTGAAAGGGAAAAAGGAGGGTGTGTTCTCAGAGTGAGATGTCAAAGGCAAAGGAGTCCTAAATTGCAACAAGGTCTAGGATGTGGCTGAGAGAGTGGGTTGTTAAAAGGAAGTAATAGTTGAATAGAGATTAAGGAACTCTGAGACTAAGAAACCAGATGTCAAAGCCTCAGTGTCTATGTGTTTGTTATTGGGCGTAGTGGCTCACGCCTGTAATCCTAGCACTCTGGGAGATTGAGGCGGGAGGATCGCTTAAGGTCTCAAGGAGTTCGAGACCAGCCTGAGCAAGAGCGAGACCCTTGTCTCTACTAAAAATAAAAAAATTAGCCGGGCGTCGTGGTGTTCTCCTATAGTTCCAGCTACTCAGGAGGTTGAGAAAGGAGGATCGCTTGAGCCCAGGAGTTTGAGGTTGCTGTGAGCTAGGCTGATGCCATGGCACTCTAGCCCATGTGACAGAGCAAGTCTCAACTAAAAAAATTTTTTTAAAATATATGTGCTTATTAGAAATACAGGCAATCAACAGAATCAAAATAATATTGGAGTTTTTTCAGCCGGGCGCGGTGGCTCAAGCCTGTAATTCTAGCACCCTGGGAGGCCGAGGCGGGCGGATTGCTCAAGGTCAGGAGTTCGAAACCAGCCTGAGCAAGAGCGAGACCCCCGTCTCTACTAATAATAGAAAGAAATGAATTGGCCAATATATAGAAAAAATTAGCCGGGCATGGTGGCACATGCCTGTAGTCCCAGCTACTCGGGAGGCTGAGGCAGGAGGATCACTTGAGCCCAGGAGTTTGAGGATGCTGTGAGCTAGGCTGACGCCACGGCACTCACTCTAGCCTGGGCAACGGAGTGAGACTGTGTCTCAAAAAAAATAAAAAATAAATAAATAAAAAGCGGTCCCTTCGTTCTCAAGCGATTGACGTATCTTTCATTATTCTTCTCTATTTGTAAGCTGAAATGTGTGTTTTGAATCTTCTTTCTTCTATTGGTTCTCCTAATTTTTCCCATTTATTTTCTGACCTAGGCAGTCTGGTACTGTATCACTCTATTATATATATATATATATATATATATAATACACTTCCTTTACTTATCCATTCAGTCTTGCCTCCTCTCTTTCTCTCAACCCTCCATTTAATACTAGTTTAATACTAATTTAATTTAATCAGCAAATCCTTACTCTATCTTCAAAATACATCCTGAAGTTGACAATTTCTCACCTCCACTCTACCACCGAAGACCAAGACACCATCATCTTTAATCTGGACTACTGGAGTTACCTTCTGACTGGTCTCCCCACTTTCACCTTTGCCTTTCTATTTTCTAATCTTAAGCCAGCAGCTAGAATGATCCTTTCATATATTGTCATATTTTGTTAGTCTTCTATTCAGAACCCTCCAATGGCTTCTCATCTCATTTTTAGTCCTTGTATGATCGAAACCACGCCCCCCATACTAGCTCACCTTGTTTCTTACCAAATATTCTTGTCATTCACCTTACTACAGCTGCACTGGCCTCACTGTTGTCCCCACAAACACAGTCCACCTCGGGAGTTCTGCATTTGCTGGTTAATGCTTAAAACATTTTTTCCTCAGACATGATTTGGTTTATTTTCTCATCTCCTCCAATGCTCGGTTCAAATATCCCCTTAACTCAAAGCCTGGTAATCCTTTATAAACCCTTGTACCTCAGCCTCTCTCAGCTCTCTACTCTATATCCTGCTTCCACAGCACTCATCACCACCTGACTTATTCTAATTATTTATTTATTGTCTGTTTCCCTTTTCTAGACGGTGAGCACCTACAAAGCATACCTACCAAGAGCACCTCGCCTGGAGGGGCAGAGATAAAGATAGCCAAGGAACTATTCCTGCCCTTGAGGAACCCACACTTTAGTGAGTCATTTAACCTAACAAGTAATTAGAATGGAAATACTCAAAGCAGTTGGACACAAGAGTCTGAGGCCCTGGGGAATGGTGTGGTTTGCGCGGCAGTTATGGCACTGTTTAGCCTGGGTAGTAGTTAAAACCATGAGTTCACTCTAAGAGAATGTGAGACATGAGAAACACTCAGGAGACACCAGTGTTTAAGGGGTGAAGAACAGAGAAAGGAGGCTGAGAAGGAATAATCAGAGGTGAAGAAGAGCTGGATGAGCAGGGCCCCCAATGGCAGAGCTACTAGATTGTCTTTACAGAATACTATCAATCCTCAAAGCAGTGAACATTGGCTAACAATTTCCTACATGTCAATTAGTGTACTAAGCATGTTCCATATATTCACACATTAATTCTCACAACAACCCAGGGAGTTAGGCTCTAGTATAACTCCATTGTACAGATGAGGAGACTGAGTCACTCATCCAAGTGCACACACCTACTAAGAAATAAAGATTTAAACCCAAGCAGTTTGAACTTGCACTTTTAATCACTATGCTGTTATCCATAAGACAATACTATGCCAGCTATCTGTGTGCTTTTTCGTATTTTATTGAATACCTATTAAGGGTCATGTACTGTTCTAGGTGCTTGTGTATAAAGCAGTGAAGCGAAGTCCCTCCTTCATGGAGCTTATGTCCTTGTGGGGGAAACTGATATTAAACAAGTAATCAAAGCCATGGTAATAAGTGCTGGGAAGAAAAATGAAGTAGCATAAGGTATCATGAATTATAGGTGGTGGCCTCTGAGGTGACATTTAAGCAGAAATCTGAAGGAAGTCAGAGAGTGAGCCAAGAGGATATCTGGAGGAAGAACATTCCAGGCAGAGGGAACAGCAAGTGCAAAAGCCTTAAGGTATAAATGTGCCTGGTATGTTCCAGGAACTGCAAGAAGGTCAAAACAGTAAGAATATGATGAACTAGGGAGAGAGAGGCAGGAGGTAAGGTCATAAAGATATGGAAGGGTTTCCAGGACATATTGTTAAATGAAAAAGGCTAAGAGACCAAGCATGGTAGTTTGTGTGGTATAATCACATTTATTAAAAAGATACAAATGTGTGTATATGTCCATATACATACATATACATATGCACATGTATGTATACATATACATGCATATACATACGTATATACACTGTGTATACATATATGTGCATACATATATGTATATGGAGGCATATGTACATACTTGTTTATATTCTGAAATATCAGACAACAAACTTAAACAGTGACTACCTTTTGGGAGTTAGACTATAGTTGGAGGAAAGGAAGGGATATTCAGACTTTTTATCTTATATTCTTCCATAATATTAAACTTTTTACCTTGTATATCTTACTTTTATAATAACCAAAAATTAGTTTAAAAAATCAACTCAACCATGTGTTAAGGGGCTCCAGCTAAGCCCCGTGCAGCTCCTTTTACAGCTGAGCCCCCTGAAAGAGTTCTTTCCACTTGTTCTTCCTTGCCTTGTCGATTTCCTCCTTAACCAAATACATCCTGACTTTAGACATCACCTTTCCCCTTCAACTGCTCTTACTGAGAATGCCTGTAACTTCTCTCTTACTACAAGGAATGCTCTTCAGTCCTTTTTTTATTATTATTTTTTATTTTTTTAATTTTTTTGAGACAGAGTCTTGCTTTGTTGCCCAGGCTAGAGTGCGGTGGCATCAGCCTAGCTCACAGCAACCTCAAACTCCTGGGCTCAAGCAGTCCTCCTGCCTCAGCCTCCCAACTAGCTGGGACTACAGGCATGTGCCACTGTGGCCAGCTAATTTTTCTATTTTTAGTAGAGACGGGGTCTCGCTGTTGCTCAAGCTGGTCTCGAACTCCTGGGCTCAAGCGATCCTCCTGCCTCAGCCTCCCAGAGTGCTAGGATTACAAGCATGAACCACTGTGCTCACTCTGCTAGTCCTTTTGCTTCTTGTCCTCTCTGTTACATTTGACATTGTTTACAGCCCCTCTGAAACTCTTTCTCCTTTGGTTTTCCTCTTGTCCCTTTTACCTCATTCAGTGTTCTTTCTCATTTTCCTTTCATTGGCTACTTTTTATTAGCCTTATTCCACAGACTTGGGTTTCTTCTGGTTCTGTTTTTGACATCTTTGATAATGTGTGTGACACATACCCTTTTATGTGGTCTGATCCATACCCATGATTTCAACTATCATTTCTGTGCTTCCAAGTCCCAGGTCTATATTTTTAGCCTTTTTCCTGAGCCAATTTATCCAACTGCCTATTAGACAACTCCACCTGCAGATCTCACAGGCATCTCAAACCTAACTGTTCCAAAACTAAACTCATCATCTCTAAGCAAAAACATCTTCTTCCTCCTGTTCTCCTTAACTTATTAATAGTTGGTGGTATCACCATCTGCCCTATCGTCCCCAGCTAGCAACCTGAGAAAAGCCCCTCTTTATTCCCTGTATCAAAATGGACACCAAAAGTCATTCTATGTGCTAAATATCTCTGCAATGTGTTCTCATTCTTACATCTTCACTGCTGCTGCACTAATTAACCATGATCTGGACTACTGCATATGCATGTATGTGTCTGAAAACCTGGAAAGAGGTCAGAAATACCCTAACTAAATTTTCCGCTTCTAGTTTCACCACTAGCCTGCCTTCTTACACCCAGCTGCCATATCAATGTGGCACAGATTCTATTATGTCAGTCCCTGCTTTAAAGCTTTCAATTTTTTCCTTATCTTTACAGGATAAAATTCAAACTCCTTAATATGATCTGGCCAGTCATCTCTTTTTTCTTCTTTTTGAGACAGGGTCTCACTCTGTCAGCTGGGCTAGAGTGCAGTGTTGTTATAACCTCTCTACAACCTCAAACTCCTGGGCTCAAGTGAACCTCCCACCTCCTGAGTAGCTGGGACTACAGGTGTGTGCCAACACACCCAGCTAATTTGTTTTTTATTTTTTGTAGACACAGGGTCTCACTGTGTTGCCCTGGCTGGTCTTGATCTCCTGGCCTCAAGTGGGCGTGAGCCACAGCACCCAGCCAGCCAGTCATCGTCTGACAGTGTCCCACAGATTCCTTATGTTTAAATAACAATGAAGTACTCTTTGTTTCTCAAAAACCACATGCCTTTTCATGTTTCTGTGAAAATTTTATGATATAGCACCTTTGTATCTCCAGCTCTAACATGATTCCTGGTACAAAGTAGGTGCCCAGCAAATGCTTCTTGAATAAATAAAAGGACAGTATATCAGAAATTACCAGTTGAATGTAAGGATACCAATCAGAAGACTACTATGAGAGTACAATTTAGAGGTAACTAGGAAGAGAGGGAAAGAAAATGCTTCAGTGCAACATTTCCTTCAAAATTCTACAAGATGAAGCAATCGTAATCAAACGACTATTACTACTATCATTTTTCTCTCTGAAAAATATGAGTTTTGGTCATTGGTACAATTTCAAATGGAGACAGTTTAAGTGATTTTAAATAAAATGTTTTAGAAATAAAACCAAAAAAAAAAAAAAAACCATCAAACAGCCCAGCACATGTGACTGCCAAAATCCTCTGACAAAACAAGAACCCTTGGGTATGCGTCCCAAGGTCCAAGAGTGTAGCTGGGAAGTGTCACTTATTCTGCAAACATTAATTGGGTTGGTATAGACACTGCTTGGCATAGGGGATACAAAAAGAAGTAATACATGGTTCCTGTCCTCAAAGAGCTCCTGGCCCAAAAATCATCTAGCCCTTGCCTTTGGAAGAACTATATGGAATCCTTTATAGAAAGTCAGATACCTCTGCTAGGATCAGTATTTATGCTAGGATCAGTATTTAAAGTCCTTTTGATCGTGGGGATAGCTATACCAAATTCTTCTGAAGTTTAGAAACAGAAACTAATGGATTCAGGGCAAAATGCAACCATCACTTCCTTAATATAAGACTGCCTTTGTGGAAGAGGAATGGACTTGGCTTTCCTTCCCCAGAAAAAAGCAGCACCTAAGGATTCTGAATAGTCCTCTCCTCGGTGATAATCAAGCCTTTCTTTGGGTAAATTTAAGTGACTCAGCCACCATTCTTATCTTAGTTTGAGGACGTTTGGGACTACTAATGCAATGTGTCTATTTGGGGCCCCATTGAGAAAGAAAATTGCTAATTTCAGAGGGGTATTCTTACCAAGAAATCCCTGCTGGGGGTGGGGTGGGGAATGTTTCTATCTGAATCAGAGAGAAGACACTTAGATTTTCATTCAGTCTTCATAATAATCTTGTGAAGTTGCTACTAATATCCATATTTTTCCAAATTAGAAAACCAAGGCACAATGAGGCTAGATGCCAGGTCCAAGATCATACAGCTAAAATTATTGGACCTGCAAATCAAGCCCTGGTTTGTGACTCTGAGTCCTGTTAATTCCACCACAATATTGGTTTGCCATGAGAAATCTTTCTGGGGGAGGGGAAAAGCAAGTGAGTGTCTAGAGGTCCCTTTAAACCAGAAGTAACTCAGAGTTTGCAGAAATAGGCAAAATTTGGGGTTCCCTTCTTAAAAGTTTCCTTCCGTCATTTAGAAAAAAATTTAAAATATGTGCATTTTTATTAGGTTGGCAAAGATCAAGGTTAAAGAAATTCTTTTTGGAACGGTGTGGAGAATGAGGCACTTTTAAACATTGCTGGTAGGAATATGCATTAGTATAAGTTTCACTGGGAACAACTTGGCAATATCTATCAAATTTACAAATGTCCATACCTTTTGACTAAGCAATTGCACTTCTAGAAATCTATACTACAGATGTATTTGCACATTTGCAAAATAACATATGTCCAAGGTTATGTACTATAGCATTGTTTGAAATACAATAGATTGAAAACAACTTAAGTGCTCACCAATGGAGAACTGATTAAATAAAGCTATATCTATTCCATATCACCCCAAGAATGAGGAAACTGTCTACTGATAGTAGTGATTTCCAAAATATATTAAGTGAAATAAGATTCAGGAAATGAGTTTGATATATTTTCATTTATGGAAAAACTTCTATATGTATATGCTTTTGTAGGCATAGAATATTTCTGGCAGAATATATAACAGATAATAGTTCCCCTACTAAAGAGTAGGATATAACTGGGGCTAGGGGGAGGGTGGTTCAGAGCAAAAGTGGAGTGAGGACTTAATTCCTTTATATTTTTAATCAAATGAATGTATTTGGTATTCAAGAAAAATAAGTTGAATTAAAATTTAAAAACCAAAACAAAGGAGTAATGGAAATCATCTAGGGGGAGCGGGGAGGAGGGGATGGGCAGAAACCTACCTAACCGGTAAAATGAATGCTATCCGGGTGAGAGGAAACTCCTATAACCATGACTCAAGCATTATAAAAGCAATTCATATAGCCAAAATTATGTGTACCCCGTAATATTTTGAAATAAAAATAAATAAATAAAACACATGCAGTTTAAGGTACCTTATGAGTAAGGCATAGAATGTCTTTTATGATCAACGGTATGGTTAATGAATATTTGTGTTTTGATCCTGCTACTTACTAGCTATGTTGCCTTGGACATTACTCTAAGCCTTATTTTCCCCAGCTGTAAAATCAGAATTACCCCATAGGACTGATGAAAACTGAATGTACATAAAGTACTTAGGCTCACAGAAGGCACTCAATAAATGTTACCATTAATATTTTTGCCCTAAAAGCTCCTATAATAAACCAAATTCTGATTTGCTCTGGCTCCTTTTGGACTAGTCTGGAGGCAAAGAGACACTAGATGATTTTGCGAGTTTTTCTACCCAGAGGCTTGAGTCTGGGGACTCCATGCAATCTTCAAAGACATTCTTCCTTCTTGCTGCTGCCACCCAACCTGCTACCACCTGTGTTAAATGAGTGTGCTTGAAGTGAGGTTACACAGAACCCACAGGTTTATGTTTTCTCAAGGGTGGAAGGCGGGAAGAAATCCTGTTGACACAGTTATATAAAGCCTGTCACTCAGTCCCCTGCCTATTACCTCTGCAGACCGTTATGCATATTAAAGAAGGGGGGGCGGCAAATACAAAAGAAAAATAAGCGAGAGAGAGTGAGAGAGGGAACAAATCAGGATGCTTGAGGGAATCCACGTGGTCGCCAATCTGTAACTGATCAGCTATACTGAAGCAAAAACCCCAGCGCCCAGCGCTAAATATATTGCAATGGAGAACCCGTCCACAATGGGGTGTCTATGCACTTAGCAGAGCCTTGGGGCTGCAGTTTAAGATCCTCCTGCTACTCCCACCCTTTTTGCATCTAGTAAACCACGCGATATAACAACGGAATCTGGTTTTGTGTGTGTGTGTGTGTGTGTGTGTGTCGTGTGAGTGTGCGCTTTGCAAACCATCTGGGCCCCAGCCTGCGCGGTTGGAACGATGATCGATCCGGGACGAGTTGGGGGAGTTGAGGCTTGCCTATGTTTCCTCCCTTTCTTTGGTTTTCTCCAGCCCCCATCCTATCGTTCACGTTGCACAAATGTTTTGTCAGTGGAGGGACGTAGGTTTTCAGCACCAGGAGCCTGTGGACCTTCTCTGGAGGCGTGCAGTGCACCCTCCAGAGAGCCGGAGCTTAGGGCAACCTGCTCACCGCGACCCTCCCCCTCCTTCCCAAATTCGCAGCCCCAGGCTGTAATATTTCATGCAGTGCGCTGTACCGGTGCGGGAGTCCAGGAAGGCTGCGTGACCTTCCAGCGAACTCCACCTCGGCTGGGGGGGATGGAGGCTGCCCCAGGGCCTGCGGGCTGTATCGATCCCCCTAGCCTCAGCCAACGCAAGTTCTCCTGGCACAAACCCCTCCCTCCCGTCTTGGCTTTCCCAGCCTAGCAGGCTTCTAATGCCTTGCTAGAGGCGCCCTTCCCTCTTTCCTGCAATAAAGTAAACCCGGTGGATATCCATCCCCCGCCTTAACCCTGCTCATTCTTTCCCCCTCCCCCCTCAGCTTAGTAACCCCGCGCACAGAGCTCGCCGCCGGCGGGCCCCTTCCACCCAGTGTATCATAATGCCCAACGCTCTCCTCCTCCCCCTCTCTTAATCAGAAACGTGCTCGCGAGCCCCCCTCCCTCTGCGTGCATACATTAGGGTCTGCTTTGCATGCAGCGGCAGGCAGAGACCGGAGGAAGAAGGGGTGGGGGCGCTTTTGCCCGCCTCTTCCCTCCAGGCCCCGTTAGCCACCCAGCTTCAGCTTCGTTGTAACACCGCGTAGTTAGCGGAGCACGCCGTGGCCCCAACGCCCAGGCTGGAGAAACACAACCCAACTCCGCAGAAGGGCACGAAAGCCAGACGAGTGCACAGTAGAGCGAGGAGGTGGCGGGAGACCTGCCACTTGGTGTGTGCATTTTGGAGAGAGTTCCAGCATGAAAATGGGAGGGGCCCCTTTTTATTTTTTAAAGCGCTTCCATTGAGGGCCTCTCTATTTTGCATATAGTAAACTGGGCAACGCTTCTGTTTTGCATGTAGTACAATAAGGGCTCTTTTATTCTAGAAGCGTTCGATTCGGGCTAACCCGTCTCGTATCCGTGCCCCGAGGCGGGGGAGAAGGCGCACTCCTCCCGGACTCAGCAGCCGCGTTATACTGGAAGCTGCTCTCCCGGGCGGTTCGATTCCCAGCGCGTCCCGGGAACGTGTGTAATCGGCCTCTCGGCTCTCAAGGCTGCAGGCGGCCCGGCTCCCTCCGCCTCCATCCTCCCAGTAGTCCTCGCCCCCTCCCCCTCTCCCCGGAACCCGCGCTCCGCTCCGGGCTCCTGGGCTTCCTTCCCCCCTCCTTTTCCCGAGCAATGCCGCTCCCGGAGGGCGGGGCATGCAGTTATCCAGGTTGCGGGGCCGGCGGGCGGGCAGGAGGCAGCGGCCCGGGCCTCTGGATGGAGTAGCAGCACCCAGGCGTCAGAGGCGTAGACCTGAGGCCGGTATACAGATTGCGGGGCCGGCGGGCGCGGCCCGGCGCTCTGCATGGAGGCCGGCAGGGCGCAGGCGGCCGGGCGGCGCCGAGCGGGTTAGGCAGGTTCCGGGGCCCTCTGGCCCCCCCTCCGCCTCCCCGCCCCCCTGTGTTGTCGCCTCTCCCTCTCGCTGCTTCACTTCACGGGGCGAACATGGCGCACAGCTGTCGGTGGCGCTTCCCCGCCCGACCCGGGACCACCGGGGGCGGCGGCGGCGGGGGGCGCCGGGGCCTAGGGGGCGCCCCGCGGCAACGCGTCCCGGCCCTGCTGCTTCCCCCCGGGCCCCCGGTCGGCGGTGGCGGCCCCGGGGCGCCCCCCTCCCCCCCGGCTGTGGCGGCCGCGGCGGCGGCGGCGGGAAGCAGCGGGGCTGGGGTTCCAGGGGGAGCGGCCGCCGCCTCAGCAGCCTCTTCGTCGTCCGCCTCGTCTTCGTCTTCGTCATCGTCCTCAGCCTCATCAGGGCCGGCCCTGCTCCGGGTGGGCCCGGGCTTCGACGCGGCGCTGCAGGTCTCGGCCGCCATCGGCACCAACCTGCGCCGGTTCCGGGCCGTGTTTGGGGAGAGCGGCGGGGGAGGCGGCAGCGGAGAGGTAAGGGGGCGAGGAACCCCCAGGTCCGGGGTCTCGACCCTCTGTAGAACCCCCTCCCTTCCCCTATCCGGGATTGAGGAGCATCCCAATTCTGGGACCATCCTGGGGTCCCTGACCCTGGGCAAATGGCCCTTCCATCTTGGGACCCCCATACAGGGCTGCAGACCCCTAGGCTTCCCCACCCCAGGGTTTGGACCCATCTGACTGAGGGCGTTTGCTTCCCACCCACTTCCCCCTGACCCTTCCCCAAATCCCTTGGCACAGACCCCCTCGCCGGGGTTTCCCATCCCGGGACTGAACCCCTCCTCCCTTTCACAGATTACCTCATCCGAGCAAGATTCCTCCCTCCCTCCCTCCTAGAGACCTGATCCCGCCACATCCCCGCCTCCCTCTCTGGGCAGATGTGTTACTCCTAGGGCAGTTTTCCTCTCCGGCATCTCTCGGGTGATGGCCTCATCCAGGGCCACGTTCTTCTCTTAGCCCTTGGGGATCGATGTCCCTTCTAGCACCTTGCTTCTGAAAACCTGATGAACCCTCGCCCCATCCCCGGGCCAGGTCCCTGCACTACCAGCCACTCCCCCTTCCTTCACCTCCACCCCTACCCCAAGCAGATAGATCCTCCCCCAACCCGCCCTACCCCACTGGGAAAAATCTCCTTTCCTCTCCACCTTGCCTCCCCGCACCTCCTTTCCCTTCAAGATAACGGTGATCTCCTCCTACAGCAGCCTCTTCCCCCATCTTACAGAGCTACAGTTTCTAGCCTATTGGTAGCAGGGAATTGCTCTACCTTCACTCCACCCTTTCCCTCCTTTAGAATGAAGGATTAGTGGCATCTTTGAGGGGAAAATAGTCCACTGTTCCCAAGGCTTAGAGAAGAGCAGCTTTCCACCACTCCCCCTGGAGAGGAGGCAGGCTTTCCCCCCAGCTCTGAGGAAGGGGCCCCCTGTGAGGGGAGGTGTTTGTGGGGGGACTTGGGCAGCATCCTCCCAGGGGAAGCAGCTGCTCTCCTACCCCACCCACTGCGCCTGAGAGCACGCAGCCTCCAACCCTAGTTCCCTCCCGCCCTTCTTTTCTCGACATTTCATTATTGATCCACCTTTTCCTAGGCCAACCCTGGGGCTTGGAAGGGGTGAGGGAAGCCAAGTTGGGGTGAGGAGAGTAGATAAGGGACAGTTATATTTTAGTGTGGTGGCGGTGGTGGTTGCTTTGGGTTGAGAGAAAGAGGAGGATTATGAAGCAAAGTTATTCCTTAGAAGGAGGGCTTAGGGTTCTCTCTCCTTTTCTTAAAGGGGACCCAAGGTGGATGAAGAGTCAGAACTTTGCCCCTTCTTTAGTACTGGGGTGAGAACTGGGATGCTTTTATGAACATTATTCAGTCCCCTTCAACAAAAAGGAAAGTTGCCCTGGGAAGGGAAGTTGAGTTCAGGTTCAGCCAGTGGCGTTGCGCATTTGTTTTCCATTGGATGCAGAAGGGGGAGTTTGAATGTGGAGGGGGAGAAGGGGATGGGGGATGCTAGGAGGAGGAAGAGCAGCTGCTTGGGGCTGAAGCGAAGGGGGGTAGGGGGTTGCTGCTCTGGAGTGCTCTTGATTGAAACAGAAAGGGAAAGATAACAACCAGCCGTTTCCTGCGTGCTCTGCCGTTGGTGCACACAAAATATCCTGGGCAAACCCCTTGTCCCCTATTGTGCCCCCGCACCCCTTTAAATTTACGGAAAGATCCTGGGAAGAAGGGGAGGGAGGAGATCCCAGGGACCCCAGCCCCTCCTTTCAAGGAGCTGGCATTTTTTAGTTGTTAGTCTTCCTGCCTCCCTTTTTAAATCGTTTCTAAGGCAGCCTGATCAGGAGACTGACAACAACCCGCCTTCTGACAGAGCAAGGAGGACATGATGGGGGCGTGTTCCTTGCTATGTAGCTAGCTGCAGCGTCCCCTTTCCCTGCCTCTCTCTGCTCTATCTCCACCTCCTTTTCCCAGCCTTCAGAAGGCAGCTGCAGTCAGCAGGGTTGTTTGAGACTATTTATTGGTTGCTGTAGATTATTATTTTTTTTTGAAAGGCCAATTCTGTATTTTTTAAGCTAACAACACAGATCCCATGTAGTTGGAGAACCAAAGGCCTCATACATGACAAAAAGACTGAACCGTTCAGGTTACTTGCATGGAGTTGGTGCTTAAATGTGAGTTGATTTTGCTTTTTTAAAAGATACAGCAGCAAAAAAAAAAAAAAAATTACTGACATTTCATTTACCTGCTTATTTTCAAAATTGAGACTTGGTTATGTGTAGAATTTTAGCCCCATGTATATTTGAGTATAATAAAGTCTCTATTAGGAGAAGTTAGTCTATTTTAAGGGGATCCTAAGAAGCACTTTTTCTTGTTTAGCATGCTTATGTCTTTTATATTGAAGGACCAAGTATTCACATTCCAAATGTTATCACATATTCAAAAGCGAAGTTTTATGCTGACAGCTTCCAATCATAGCTTTTCAAGAGACTGGTTAGAAAGAGAGCCACCTGGATTCAGGGACCTAATGTCTGGGCACCAGAATATTTTATCTGTTGGTCTTTGACAAATTACCTTCAAAGTTTTAATCAGGTGCTAATGTTTTCTTATCCACTGGCATCATGAGGTGATTGTAAAGTAGTGTTTTATTTTGCTTAACAGTAGTATATGGTATAAAGCTTGTTGAGGAATTAGAGTTATTTCAAATAAGATTATATTTATGAGGTTTTTTTTTTCTTTAAACTTTTGCCAATAGTTGTTGCTACTTCATTATGACAAGAGTGGTTGACTCCTTATATTAAGCTTCAGTATTTTTTTTGTGTGTTGGGCTTGAATGAGCTATTGTTCCATGGGTAAACTTTTTATGTGGTAGATTGAGACAATCTAATATGAAATGATGGTATGCATTGAGTACTGCTAAACCAGAGTGATGGTGTCCTCTGACCTGGTAGTTTTCAGTGTAGAGGCCAAGCTTTTTTTTTTTTTTTTTTTTAACATAGTCTTACAAATCAGTGATAAACTTCCTAAAGGGAAATTTAGGGCTCACCTGGGCTAACATAGAATTCTAAAGATTGCTTCTCAGGACTCACTCCCAGCTAAGTATCATCTTGTCTGGATTCATGAAGAAATGGCTATATGACCCCAAATGATTCCAACCTCCTTGAATTCTGCTTTGCCTTAAGTGATTAATGACTATAACTTGCCTATAACAAAACCTAAGTTAATACTTCTAAAACTAGGTGACAGAATTTCCGTATCACTTTGCTGTTTGAACTGTTAGTCGTGGGAGACTTGTCTTTCACCTCCATTAGTTCCTAACCTATCTCTTTGGGTAACAACTACATTTAAGAATTCTTCATGACCAAATTCTGTCAGAATGGTATTATTTTAAAAAATACATAGGTGTTGCTGGTCTTTTATTTGGGATTTCTGAATGATCTTAGGAAGTAGCATTGAAGTTGTATTTTGTTGAGCACTTTTCTCACAGAGGTCCATTTTTTGGCCTTTCCTCTCCCCTTCTCTCCAATAGTGTCATTGTCCCATTTTTCTGAAGATTATCTCAGGGAATGTTCATATTACTGTACTTTGCCATCTAATTAAACATAGTACAGCAGCATCCTCTCTATTGACTAGAATTTGGGGTGTTTTAATATAAACTCCAGAAGGAGTTCATTTATCAGCAGCTAGTCTTTATTAATTTCATAATCCAGTACCTTCCGTACCACTTCACAAAATGTTAAAAGTAAAATTTCCATCCTGATCATAACTTAGCAAATTTTAATTAGATATAAATTGAAACTGAATTACAATGTTGGTGTGTATCTGAAATTGCAATTTAGTTTGTGTGGACCGAGCGCAGGCTTTTGGGTTGGACTTGAAAAGATGGTAGTCCTGTGGCTGAAAGGTAGGTGGAGAGTGTCTGTGATTTTTTTTTTTTTAATATTCACTGGGCTTATGTACAGAGAGTAGGAGTTGCTCCTTCCATTGCCTTTACAGCTAATCCTAAAATTGGCAGAAGGGAAATGAATCAGAGAACACAAGTGGACTAGAGTACAATAAGCTTCGGAGTTGAAGTCAGTGGTCATAGGCTCTCATCTCACTCATCTCTGACCAGTTACAAGACCTTGGGCAATTCATTTTTATCCTTAAATTTCTGATCTATCAAATGATGGACTAAATAGCTCATGAATCTTTCATGCTCCAGTATTCTGATTCCTCTCTATTAGATTAATTTTTTTGTCAAATCAGAATTTCTTATTCTGACTTTATTACAAGAGTCAGCGTCAGTGAGCCTGTTTGGTAATTTTTAATATCAGATTGTTCATTTGCCCATTCAACTGGCATTATTATTAGGAGGATAAATTTCCCTTTGGTGGGAAAGTTTTCATTGTGTAGAAAAAATATAAGGACTTTGATGAAGTTGACCAGTTTCACTTATAAAAAGAATAAGGGTAAAATTTTAAATGTAGTTCATAGAACCTGTAGAACCCTAGGCATTATCTGGCGTATAGAGGCCCTCTTGTTAGCTAAAATTGTTTTCATGTTTTTATTGTTGTGGATTCCTGACTATCCAAAAGAGAAGTTGTTTTCAGTCTCTGTGATATAATCCTTTAGGTATGTTTAAATGAAAAGAAAAATCCAATACATCAATGTATTTATAAATCCAAAGTAATAGTACCAACTTTGCAGGAAGTGGTTGTTAATACATTCTGAAATGAAGTACTTTGGTTTGTACTGAGCATTAGAAATGCAGTCTTTGGAACTTTTCTTCATCTCTCACTGAAAACCCTGTGACATGTCCCCATCTTTCCCTTCCATTTAATTATTTTAAGACACATGGTCCTGGAGGAAATCAGCATTCACAGAAGAGTGACTTATCTTCTGATTGGAAGTTGAAAGAAAATGGTCCCATCTTGACTTAATTCTCATCTTTTTGCTCACCTTGGAGCTGTCCTTCCATAGAGCAGCTGTGCAGACTCTATATCAATTGCCTCCCTTTCCCTGTGGTTAGAGGGGGTGGCAGCAGTGCTTTGCTTGCTCAGAGGCATAACAGACTGCAGTGCCTCTCTCTTTTGGAAACTCGCTGTGTTTTAATTGTAGGTCTCCTAATTAAGATCTCTTTGTGCCTGCCCACATTCCACTAGTGTTGGCACAGAACTTCAGCTTCCTTCTAGCACTTAACTGAAGGCCTTCAATCGGGCCTTTTGTGAATATCTTGTCTCTTTCCATTCTTCCTCTGCCAAGGTGGAGAGCCCAGTGGCATAGACCTTTGAGAAAGGGGGAAGCTTTATGACTATCACTATTTTGGGAGGAATTTATTTCAGGATTGCTGGGATGGACCTTCCTTTGTTTGCATATGTTATTTTCAGGGATTAAGAAAGGTTAAATTACTAATGAGTCTGGCATGACGTACCTACATTTTAATCAAATTCTTAACCCTGTAGGCACTATAGGAAAGAGAATGCTAAAGAGTTCACTCTTATAAAGTATTTGCTTGGATCTTTTCTAGACTGGCTTATGAAACTTGGTGAATAAAATCTTATCATGGAATAAATCACAGACTTGTGATTTTTGTGGGTGGTTGTGAAGACAATCAAGTGAAATTATTGATTGCTCCTAAAATTGTATCAGATTTTAAAACATAGACTGAATGAAAGTTAGCTTTGAGACTGAAATTAACTTTTTTGATTAGAAAAGACTATAGGGCCCAGGCACGCACTGGCTCACACCTGTAAACCTAGCCCTTTGGGAGGCCAAGGTGGAAGGATCTCTTGAAGCCAGGAGTTCAAGACCAGCCTGGGAAACATAGCTAGTCACTCTTTACAAATAAAAAATTTGGCCAGGCATGGTGGCTCCCACCTATAATCCTAGTACTCTGGGAGGCTGAGGCGGGACAATTACTTGAGGTCAGGAGTTTGAGAACAGCCTGAGCAAGAGCAGGACCCTGTCTAATACTAAAAACAGAAAAAATTAGCCAGGCATAGTGGCAAGTGCCTGTAGTCCCAGTTATTCCCAGTTGTTTGGGGGTGCTGAGGCAGGAGTTTGAGGTTGCAAGTGAACTGTGATGATGCCACTGCACTCCAGCCTAGGCGACAGAGCCAGACCCTATCTCTAAAAATGACTTTAGGAGGTTCTAGAAATTGTTGAGCTGGGCCGGGCATGGTGGTTCATGCCTGTAATCCTAGCACTCTGGGAGGCTGAAGCAGGCGGATCATTTGAGCTCAGGAGTTCGAGACCAGCCTGAGCAAGAGTGAGACTTCGTCTCTACTAAAAAAATAGAAAGAAATTATCCTGGATGGAGCTGAAACCCGTTCTACTAAGTGAAGTATCCCAAGAATGGATGGACAGGCACCACATGTACTCACCAGCCAATTGGTATTAGCTGATC
>CAUYRT010097002.1:0-34437 GCA_963574885.1 Lepilemur ruficaudatus
CATGCCTATAGTCCCAGCTACTCAGGAGGCTGAGGCAGGAGGATCGCCTGAGCCCAGGAGTTTGAGGTTGCTGTGAGCTAGGCTGACGCCACGGCACTCTAGCCCCGGCAACAGAGTGATACTCTGTCTCAAAAAAAAAAAAAAAAGTATGATATATAGGTAAATTATAATAAAGTATTTTCTATTCTTTCAGAACCTTTCAATTATTATGTTCTCTTCAAATTTATTTTAACAAGAACAATCTTATTCATGGACAGTTAAAGCATGGGTTTCTCAAAGAAATTCTCTTTTTAAAGTTTCCTTTTAAGGAAAAGCAAGAAGTATGTAAAGAATTATTGCTATCATTAGAAAGAACATACTAAAAGCTAATATTAACCTTAAAAAAAGATTTTTGTTGCCTGATTTGAAAGTAATGCCATGAATTTAGAATTACGCTCTAGGTGATTCCAAAGTAGGTAGCTAATTCCAAGTGAAAATTATAAATGAAAAATGAAGAAAGGCAACAGAAAACTTTAAGTATCTAAGCTACTATAAAACAACTAGTTTTTAATTGCTAAATATTAGGGGTTGGCTCTGCAACCCTGGTTTATGAAAAATTTCCCTGTTGGTTTTACAAATACCCTAAAAACAAGCTTACATAATAACTAATTTAAAGAGATAAATGAGCCATTCATCATTTAACACAGAAAATAAGACCAAGTTAACAGACAGAGAGTATGGCCTGTTGCCAGCAAGTACTACATTTCATTTTACCATCAGTCTGGCTTCCCCAGGGGACAGGCTTTGCCATAGGCAGGCCACCGCCCCCTGCCCGGGACAGCGCTCACTGCAACCCATACTCAGAAAGCAGGAGGCCAACAACCTGGCTTACCAGTGCACTCCTTTCCACATGTGGGTTCCACTGAACACACAGTATTATCTTCCGTTCCACAACAGTCACACTGTAAAAGGATCAGCTCTTTGTTAATAGCCTACTTTGAGGATTTGTGTGAAATGCTGTTTGAGGATTGCTCAGCCCCTAGTTTGCTGGGTTCACACTCAGTTGTATGACTGGTTTGACAGAAGAACAGCATTACAAGCTAGCAGAGAAAGGTAGGACTAGATAATAGATGCTGTCGAACAATTAGCTAGCCACATGAAAAAAAAAAAACAAAAGTAGATCCCTTATCTAATAATGTAAATAAAAATAAATTCGAGGTAACGTAAAGGCCTAATTATGAAAAGCAAAACTTTTTAAAGCTTAATAAAGAAATATAGGAGTTTCTCTGTGACTCTGGACATCACATTTTCTTAGAGAAGATATAAAATGCATAAGCCATAAAAAGCTGATAAATTTGACTATGTTAATATTAAAAACATCTCTGTGACAAAAGACATCATATAATGGAAACAAGCCACAGGCAGGGAAAAGATGTAACAGACAAAGCATAATTATCAGATTAAATAACTACAACAAATCAATAAAAAAAGACCAACAACCCAACAAAAACTGGAGAAAGGATATGAACAGGAAACTCAGAGAAGAGAAAACCCAAATATGCATTAACATATGAAACAATAATCAACCTCACTAATAATCGAGAAACGTGCTTTAAGACGAGACATCATTTTGTGCTCTAGAAAGACGTAACACACACTAAAATGTGAGGACTGTGGTTCCCTCTGGGGGTGGGGGCCAGAATGCGATCGGGGGTCATGCCTGTAACATTTCTGAAATAGAAAGCCCTGAAGCCAATATGGCAAAATATTGTTAAATCTCTATTATGAATACAGTTATATTATTTTTTGTACACTTCTATTTTCAAAAAATTTAAATGCTTAAATGTGATACAAATGAGGTAGGTGGCATAGTAGTATGATTAAAAAAAATCCATCTGATCACTGAATTGAAAGTCTAATTTCTCAAGGTGAGTTCCTAGAGAGCATGGCTAGTATCTTTTTGGTTTTATATCTATAATGCTTGCCACAAATCAGGCAATCAATATATGTTTCTTGGGCAAACAAAAGCATGAATGTATAGGGCCAAAATCTGAGTTCCAGCTGAAGTCACCAATGAGCTGAACAGTCTGAAGTCATTTCTCAACTCTAAAAAGATGATGTTGGGCAGAGTGCAGTGGCTCATGCTTGTAATCCTAGCATTGTGGGAGGCTAAGGTGGGAGGATCTCTTACGGTCAGGAGTTCGAGACCAGCCTGAGCAAGAGAAAGATCCCGTCTCTACAAAAAAATAGAAAAATTAGCTAGGTGTGGTGGCTTGCAACTATAGTCCCAGTTACTCGGGAGGAGGCTAAGGCAGGAGGATGGCTTGAGCTCAAGCGTGTGAGGTTGCAGTGAGCTATGATGATGTCACTGCACTCTAGCCCAGGTGACAAAGCGAGACCCTGTCTCAAAAAAACCAAAAAGATGATGTTAAACTATATAACCCCTAATGTTCTCAGCTCTAAAACTTGTAATTTTTAGAGCTTACATATACTATATATACCATATGGTATTTACAGTACATAGTAACTACAACATATATGCTATATATAGTTTACTATATGTATTACATATACTATACGTACGCTATATATAATACTATATGAGAACCACAAACACAAAATCAAGCAACATACTTGGCACCATCTCAACTACAACATTAAAGCAAAGGTTTTTTTTTTTTTTTTTTTTTACTGTGATAAACTACACATGACAGGCCGGGCGTGGTAGCTCAAGCCTGTAATCCGAGCACTATGGGAGGCCGAGGCAGGAGGATTGCTTGAGATCAGGAGTTCAAGACCAGCCCGAGCAAGAGCGAGACCCCGTCTCTACTAAAAATAGAAAAAAAAAAAAATTAGCCAGTCAACTAAAAATAGAAACAAAAAATTAGCGGGGCATGGTGGCTCATGCCTGCAGTCCCAGCTACTCAGGAAGCTGAGGCAGAAGAATCGCTTGAGCCCAGCAGTTTGAGGTTGCTGTGAGCTAGGCTGACGCGACAAAGCGAGACTCTATCTCAAAAAAATAAAATAAAATACACAACATGAAAGTTACAGTTTTAACCCTGATGAGTGTATAACTCAATGGCAGTAAGTATACTCATATTGTTGTGCAACCATTACCACCACTCATCTCCAGAACCTTCCCATCATTCCACACTAAAACTCTACTCATATTAAACACTAATTCCCCATCCCTCAGGCCCTAGTGCCATTCCACTTTCTGTTTCTATGGATTTGATTATTCCATGTTCTTCCTATTAGTGGAATTATACAATATCTGTCTTTTTGTGACTGCCTTGTTTCACTCAGCATAACGTTTCCAAGGTCATCCATGTGGTGGCCTGTGTCAGTACTTCATCCGTTTCTATTGCTGGAAAACAATCCGCTTTACGGCTATTTCTCTGTTCATTCACTCACGGACACTTTGGTTGCTTCTACCTTTTGGCTACTGTGAATAATGTTGCTGTGAACACTAGTGTACAAATATCTGTTCTATTTCTTGCTTTAAATCACTCTGTGTATATACCTAGAAATGGGATTGTTGGATTATACAGCAATTCTTTGTAATTTTTTGAAGGAAAAATATTCTTTCACAGTGGCTGCACCACTTCCCATTCTCACCAGCAATACAAAAGGGTTCTAACTTTTGCACATCCTTGCCAACACTTGTTATTTTCTGTTGTTTTAAAATAACAGCCATCCTAATAGGTGTGCAGTATTTTATTGTGATTTGGATTTGTATTCCCTAATGATTAGTGATGTTGAATATCTTTTCCTATGTAAAGCAAAGATATTCACAAAGATAAACAAAAAGATAATCAAATTTGTTTATTCTGTTTAAAATGAACACAGTCAAAGACAGAGAACTATATTGTTTGGAGTCGAAAAACCATAAAACCCAATGAGTTTTCTATAAATATTGTAAAACAATACCAATGCTATCCTCCTACCCAGATGACTTTGTTTTGGAATTTTCTACAAATATTTATAACAAAATATAAAGCTATAAATAGTAAATATGGATACCAAAAATGACCCAAAACCTTTCTGTTGCTCATAAGAAAAATAAACAAATACAGGTCTTTTACATGGTACAAGAAAAAGTGATTTATAAATTTCTCTATGAGGCAGTAAGAGGGTAGGTAAGTAATGAATTCAATATAGCAATTAAACCTGAAAAGAGTAGAAAGAAAAAAAGGAGGAGAGGAAAAACAAGCTGGAAAACACTAAGCAGATAATGCTTATAAAATTTCTACTTCCATGGACGGTCCTCTGCCTCAGGGTTTGATAAGAGCAAATCAGGGCCAAGGACCAAAAAAGGCTACCTTTGGAATTAAGGAGAGATTCTGTGAGAAAGAGGATTTTTCATTCTATAAATTAGAAAATCCCAGATTTCAAGAAAACATTAGTCATTGGGGCAAAAAAAAAAACAAAAAAAAACAAAAAAAACCCAAAAAGATCACATCCAGGTCTGTCCAGGGCACCTAGAGGCTCCTGTGCAGCCCAGGCTGCTTAGAGGAAGACTGCCTGTCTCCTAAGGGAACCACTTCAAGGACAAAGTGCCCCTCCCAGACCTCCCCAGGCTCAGAGGCACAAACCACCACCCCTGGGGCAGTGCCCGCAGGAAGCCACGCTGCTTTCACAAAGGCCCAGGTGGCAGGTCACAAGGTCCAGGGCACCGGCAGGGCAGGGAGGAGTCGCGCCTGCTGAGTTTACACGCTGGATGTCTCTAGGGCCCCTTCATTAAAACAAGAAACAAAACCTCCTCCTGATGCCTGCCGTGCAAGGGCCCCCCTTCCTTGAGAGCTTTCCCACGGGTCTGCCCGTGCCCCACGCCGCCAATGCCGCCTCAACGCTGCCCAGGTGCTCTTCCCAGTGAACGCCCCGCTGCGGGGGATGAACGCGCACCTGAAAATTTCAAAGACAGAATTCTTTCAGAAGCCCAAAGCCCGGCTCTCTCCGGAGCCTCACCTCACACGGCTCTGCGCCTTGCCCCGTGCCGTCCGCAGCCCGCCCTCCCAGAGGCAGGGTTGTTTGAAGCGCCGTCCCCCGCCTGGGCTCAGCGTCTCTTCTTTTTTCTTACCTCGACTCCACGAGCATTTAATTTGGGAGGTTTCCTTTTTATACTTAGGACTCTCTGATACATTCATTTTACCAGTGTTCTTTCTTTTTTTCAAATTTTTTTTATTTTACTTTTTAAAATTTATTATTTTTTAACATTTTGGCCATGCTGCTGCCAAAGCGAGCAGTCTTCCTTCCTTCTTAATTCTCGTAGACCAGGGGTGGCAAACGATTTCGGGAAAGGGCCAGATGGTCAAAATATTCTAGGCTTTGTGGGCCACACAGTCTCTGTCACAACTACTCAGTTCTGCCGTTGTGGTACAAAGCCACCACAGATAACACGTGAATGCATGAGTGTGGCTGTGTCCCAACAAGACTTTACTCACAAAAATAGTTGTATGGGCCAGATTTGGCTTGTGGGCCCAGAGCCTGCTGACCCCGATTTAAACAATAACTATCACTGAGTGTCTCCTACATGCTGCCACCATGCCAGGGACAGGGTGATAAACAGGACGGACAGCTTCTTCTCTCACGGGGTCACACACGCCTGCGAGCTCTCATGTGACCGACTGGCTCTCCCTCTAGGTTGTGAACTGCATGAAGGCAAGGACTGCCTGTTTGTCCCTGTTTTTATGCACAGTGCTCAGCAGAGTGTCTGACACAGAACAGGCAGTGAGTAAGTATCTGCTGAATGAACAAATGAAGGAACCTCCCTTTTTTTTTTAGGGATGGGTCTGGCTCTGTCACTTAGGCTGGAGTACAGTGGGCGACTGAAGCTTACTGTAGCCTGGAACTCCTGGACTCAAACCATTCTCCTGCCTCAGCGTCTTGAGTAGCTGGGACTACAGGCGCACGCCACCACACCTGGCTAATTTTTCTAATTTTTTATAGAGATGAGAGTCTCACTATGTTGTCCAGGTTGGCCTTGAACTCCTGGCCTCAAGCAATCCTCCTGCTTAGGCCTCCCAAAGTGCTAGGACTACAGGTGTGAGCCACCACGCCCAGCCCTGAACGATTCTTATAAATACTTGACAGTAGTTTGCTAGTAACACAATAATGATGCTTAAATTCTCAGTTAATTTTGAAGGCAATGTTAAGATTAAGCTCAGGTTGCCATGTTGACTAGCAATCAACCTAACTGAAGTTATTTGCAAAATCACTGGGTTATCTATTCAGACAAACTAGTAGAAAAGGAACTGTTATCTTGAAATCTTTTATTTATAAAAAATTACAACTGAGACAACAAATCTACATTAAATATAGCTCCCCCTTCAAAGCTAAACTACAGAAGTCAATTGGAGCAATGGCATTTTACTTAAAAAGGAACAAAAAAACCAAGCAGTTGTACTGTCTCTTCTCCTCTACCTCCACAGTCCCTTCGAGGTTCCTGGGATAAGCTGCAGCCTCCTGCCACCTTGCGGCAGGCACATCCCTGTCACAGCAGAGGAGCAGAGGCCGGGCAGCAGCCCAGCAGGGCCCACTGGAGTGCCAGCCGCAGATGCTGACTTCCGTGTTCGGCTCCCACTGCTGGACACACTGCTATTCCTTGCTCCTTTTCACTATTTCAGCCGTTCTCTTATGCCTTACTTCTTGGTTCTTCATCAAAATAACCCAGGTATCCAAAAATCAATTTTACTAAAAATTCAGTGGAGGTATATGGAGAAAAAAAGTGTATAAAAGTAAACAAAAGTTGTATGTTTTATACTTATTCTACCGTTTAAAAGCTCTCTTCCCAAGCGCACATTCTAGGTATCTCTCTGAAAATTTTAAGTACAAAAATCAAAAACCAAAAACTAGGGACTGTGCCACGACTGAGCGATCTCCACATGCTGTCAGTTCTGTTCTTTCGAACACCTGCGTGTGTCCTCTTCCTCCTACTCACCACCAGCACCACAGCCACGTGCTCTTTTAATCAGAACACTGGGATTTACTCCAGAAATGAAAATGTAAAACGGCCACTATTATTCTCTTCATGTTTGACACACACCATTCATCTTAGGAGAATTTTGTGACTTTGAAAATCTTTAAATAACACGCTTTTCAGAAAACAAAGTCTCTTGACTATGTTATTAATTCACAAATCCTACGTAGTCTAAAGACTGAACCACGTGAAAAAAAAAATCTGTGAAATGACTGGCTTCAAGGAGCAGGCATCTGAAATGAATACAATTCTGAAATGAGCCAAGAGTAAACTCTCTCGTAGGTATTCTGGACTCTCCTGTTCAGCACAGAATTTTGAAAGGCTACAATCCACATATCTGACATGCAGCAAGTCTGAAGAGAATTTATAAATGAAAGTGTTCATATTCACAAGACATCACATGATTGATAGCACTTTGAAGTCTGAAGTATTTCCATACACATTGGCTTAACTGAATCCTATAAACAAATTATGTCCATTCTACAGATGAGCAAAGAGAGGTAAAGTGACTCTGTCAGGGTTTGTAACTAATAAGCAGTTAAGGACTGAACTGAAATCTGTGTTTTCAGAATAAAATTCTAGTGCTCTTTCCACCACACCGCTCTATTATCAAATATTTTTCCCCTTAAAAAAGGCTTAAGAAAAAAGAAATGAAGTTCCTGTTAAATGGTAAGTTCTCTTCTGCTGTTCAAGTGACTTACACAGCCTATAAATAGGTGTCTCTATAAAAATCTAAGTAACATAACTGACTTAAGCGATTAAATTAAAAAGGATTACGTCATAGCATGGTTTAAAGAGAAAAGCTTTCCTTTTTTTGTTTTTAACTTCCAGTAAAAGTATTTAACAAAGAGCTTCCAAAAGCCACAGTAAGCAAAATTTTAGCTAGGTGTCAGATTAGTCAGATCGGAAAGTGCGGACAAGGTTTATTCAGAAGTGTGCCGAATGCTTAACTGGAACTGACGCGGACGAGCAGCAAATGCACCCATCCTTTATCATCACGGTTCTTTTAACTGAAGTAACAGAATGATAAATCATACATTATAAAAACAACTACCAATGCTTCCAAGAGTTGACAGTGTAAGTTTACTACTATGCTTACTGGTAACACAAACCCCTCACTACTCGGTTTTCAGGGGCAGGAGCAACGTCACAACTGTTCAGCTTATGAGAACCAAAGATGCCTCCCCGGCCACTGCATTTACTATGTGTAAAAATCTCAGTGAAAAAGTACTTTGAATTCAAAATTCCTGTCTGGACAGACTCCCAAACATTTCATCTGTCAACTAGTATAAGTACAAAGAATTGTGAAATGCAGAACAGTAAAAGGTTTACTGGAAAGATGAATATTGTCCAAAAGAATAAGCTTTTTGTTGCCTGTGTTTCTCTTCAAAACGGTAGTAAAACGGAATTGCCTCCTCAAGGTTAAGAACCTATTAAATAAATAAACTGGGGCAAAGTCAGCTTGCTCCTAATTTAGGAGGGCCTGCCCCTGCTAACCCGCGGAGAGAAGCCACGGCAGGCAGTGCCACGGTCCAGTGTGCCCGTGCAGCAGATCTGTAGCAAGCAGCTCCTTTCCAAGACGCCATTTTATCCAATCTGAACCGCAGCCAAGAGCCGGGGACGCGGAGCCACGACTCACGCTGGAATGTCATGTCACCAGCTCACTCGGGAGAAGCAGCTGCTGCTGGCTGAGTTTGTCCTGTTTCTCCACCTCTACGTGGGGCTGCCGGGTGCGGAAATACCTGCAGAAGGTGCCGCCCAACCCTTGCAGGAGCCTCCTCGCCTGCACAGCTGCCTCTAGCTTGCATCTAGCTTCGCCCCGGCTCTCACTCCAACATGTCGGCTGGGGCCGCGAGAGCCGCCTCCCGTAGAGCTGCCAGGGAGCTGCCAGGAAGCTCCCGGGGCCACCCCAGGCGCCCGTGGCCGCGAGCCTGGCGGGGCTGGGCAATGCCCTTTCCACTCAGGAGGTATCCGGTTCATCCCTTCGACGAGGGGCGGGGGCATCGGCAGATGGGATCTTACAGCTTTGATTACCTAATTGCAGCTGACACTAAACCGATCTTCCCTCCTCTTTACATTCTTTAAACTGTCGCAAATGTTTTTACTTCAGGACCAGTTATAATTAGCACTGCGGCCACTTTTCTACTGTTTTCTGGAAAGTCAGCTGAAAGAGTAACAGCATATCGCCTGCTGGCTGCAGGCAAGCAAACTGCTGCTCTTGCGTCCTGGCCTGCTTTTGTTTTCCCTCTTCTTTCCCTTTTCCTACACAGCCCCTGAACATTTGGCATGCCAACACTAGCCGCAATGTGCTAAATGACTCCCATATGCAAACTGGCAAGTGTCCAACTTCTTAATTACTTTCCTGCCTCTATCTAAAAGAGATCAAAGTAGCCAACACTGCTGCATATTAATCAACGCCTCTGTTTATAAACGTACAAAGCAGCCACCAAAACAATACATTGTTCTGCCTTTAGCATAAGGAAAGAGTTTTTAAAAAAAGACAAAAGCTCTCAAGTGTTTCAAGCTAGAGTTATCCTGCAGACTTGCAAACACAGCCTGAACTGAAAATGAAATGATAAAGTGGAACTCTAAGTAAACTCAGTGGAAAACACCATATTTACACACGAACACTCATCTTTCCAGTTAAGATATTTTGCCACTTGCCTAAATGAGCTCCCCTCCAAATCAATACGTTAATTTAAAAATCCACTTCCCCTGTATGATCTTATGAGAAGGCCAATGTTTCATTTGCCTGTAACAGTCTTTATTTAAAGAGAACCTAGAACCAGGGCTGGGAGGCACTGCCCATCTACCTTGCAGAAGCCTAGTGACAGCTGACTGTGTCTCTCTGGCTGCTGCCAATAAAGGGAGGAGATAAATGTTCTCCCACAAAGCTGAACCCCACCTACTGCTTGCTGCCCTGGTTCTACCTGTGCCCTCTGGCGCTGCCGGAGGCAGTGGGCTCCTGAGTTCTCAGGCCAGCCTTTCGGGAACTGAAATGTTCATGGGCTGCAGCTGCGGCTCTGCACTGGGCTCCTCTCAGCTGCTCTCCCAGTTCTTTCAGGACCTTTCCAGGCCTTCACTGCCCTGCCTGCATGAGAGCCTGTGCTTTCCACGAGGGACGGCGCCCAAGGGATACACCCACAGGGCAGTTACGGTATCAACCATCAATGGGAACGAGCAGCTTGAGGCTGAAAAAGTTCATTTTGAATTGGTAGCCCATTGGTAGTGTTTTTACCCTAAACTTGATTTTTTTCCCAAACAAAATAGTTAACTTTATTGACACCTTTCAAAGTAAAAGCAATATTAACTACAAGCTAAAAACAACACAGTTCTCAGAAAATACAACCCCAAATTCCTGTTGCCTGAGCTTTGTCATTTATGCTTTTTAAAAGAGGTTTGTCCATGTGACTTTTTTTAAGCTCTGGCGAAACAGCACCCACTGTATTCTGTCACTCACAAGTTTCCTGAGGCAGAAGATTTTATCTTTCTTTTGTTCTTCACGTCCATGAAAAAGCAGGTTACCTTTGAGCAGCAGATTTCCTTTTTTCCACCTGTTTTCTGTTCTTGGCTCACAAAGCTGATCTGTGCAGGGGCAGACGCACATGTGTGAGGTTTTTGGCCATCTATGCTCCTTGTTTTTTTCTCTGCAGCCATAAAGAACAATTGGATGCTTTTATTCCTTCTGTTTTTCTTGATGATCTTTGGGGGATTTTGATAGCTTTCCTAATTCCCCTGTAGCACAAGATGCTTCACCGTTATCGTAGAGGTTTGATACCGGTGGGTAGTTATCAGTGTCTTTTCTTGTTTGTTCAGATTTTTCTTTTATATCATTCACAGGTAGTGCTGGCAGAGCTGCGTCCTGGGCCTCCATGCCCTGCTCCTTCGGGGACCTGCGGCTCCGGCTCCCCTTGCGCAGTGGGCTCAGTGGACGGCGGGAACAGCAGGTACATGGCCCTGGCGAACTGTGTGCCCGGCCCTCAGCACCTGACACTCTGACGAGAGCATTCCTCAATGCTCTTCCTGCGCCTACAGGACTTGGGACAGGACCGAGGTGAGGTTCCTCAGCCCATCGCCACATTTAAAGCCCGAGACCAGCCTACAGGGAGCAGGGTCAGGGCAAGGTAGCCCTGGCCCGGCGGGAGGCCTCTCCCCTCCCCTTAAACTTGACTTTCACTTCAACATCAGTATAATTAAACATTAAAAGTATCCAGGACTTATTTATTGGTTTATTTTTGAGACAGGGTCTTGCTCTGTTGTCCAGGCTGGAGTGCAGTACTTATTTTTGCATGCAAGTATTAGAAGTCTTGGTTATCTTAGAAAATGGGATAAATGTTGACTACAGTATAATGCTACAAAACCAACGAACTGTCTCCGTAACACTCAGGGCTAACGTGGTGATGGTGAGAAGCCGACACTGAGAGGGGGTGGCTGACCCTGACATGAGGTAGGGGACAAGAGGAAGAGTGTAAACTGATGTTCTCCGGGGAACCTGCGGCCTAGCCAAAGTTCAGCTGGTCCTCAAACACAGGTTGTTACGGTCACATGATAAAGCATGTGTGGGTCACTGGAAAACTGATGCTACCTACACCTGTAACCATTCCAAAAGGGCAACAGTCAACTCCATTTTTGTCCTTGTTGCCTCTCCACACGTTTCCACCTGTCTGTCACAGAGCAGAGAACCACCTCTGAGCCTCCGGTGGACAGTGAAGAGCTGTGCTCCAGGTGTCTGCAGGGTGCACTTCTGTACCTGGACAGCTGGGTTCAGAGGCAGGATCACCTGACATTTAGATAAATCCTGCCAAACCCGCCCCAGAAGTTGTGTCTGTTTATATTCCGACCAACAGCAAATCAGAGTCACCCTTTCCCATGCTCACTGGCCACCGCCGTGGTTCTCGGGTCTTGAGAAGATTAATAAGTTAACATGTGCAAAGCACTTGGATGTGGTAGCAAATGGCAAGCACTCAATCAACAGTACTGTTGTTACTACAAAAGAGGGATATTAGTAAGATTTTCAAGTTTTGACAATTCGGTAAGTGACAAGTGGCCTATCGCTGCTCTTTTCACTCACTTTTCCTCTGATCGTGAGTAACACTTTCAGGATGTTTAGGACTCGTGTAGTACTAACGGTTCCAAGATCTGCCCATTCACATTCGTTGCCCATTTCCGCACTGTACTGTTTTTCTTGTTCATTTGTAGGAACGCTTGGTATTTTTTGAGATATTTACCCTTCGCGATGTTCACTGTAAACATTTCCTCTCAGATTTTATTTATGGTCTTGTATAAAAGTTTTAATTTTTTTTACACTCAAATTTGTCAGCCTTTATTTTCATGGCTTATGATTAAGAGAAAATTTCGTTCCAAGATGTGGAACACATTCTACGTCACCTTTCAGTAGCTCTCGTGTTTGCTCAGTGTATGGCTTTATAGCTGTCAACGTTGATCCGAGCCACCACTTCCTCAGGGGTTTGCAAGGCCACGTCACGACAACCCAGTCTCCACGCACACACCTGGGTTTTTTTCTTGTTCTCTCTACGGTACTTCACGGATCCATCTGTCTACTCTTGCCCCAGGAACATGCTGTCAAAATCACCAGAGGATCACTGCTCCATCTGATAACTCATTACTCTTTTTCCAAGTTTTCTTGGCTATTCTATTCATGCACATTTGCTCCTGTAGATGAACTTCAGAATTAGCCCATTACGTTCCAAAAGCAACTTGTTGGAAAAGCTTTAAATCTCAATTAAATTTGATTCTATTATTGTCATAAGCTTTTGTGCTAGTTTATTACTACTGTTTAGTAACACTAAGAGCCAGCTTTGCCAGCCTGTAACCTCCTGCTGCACCCTCACATTCCGCCCCTTGCCACAGTGAACTCCTGCAACTACCCAGACTTGCAGCGGGGGGTCCACGTCTCTGTGTGTGCAGGGCGAGACGCCCGCAGTGCCCTGCCCCTGCTCTGCACAGCACAGCTAACCCCAAAGGCAGCTCACGTCAGCTCCCGGGAAAGCCCTCCCTGGCAGTCCCCTGTCTGCAGGCTGGGTTAGTTGTCCTTTCCACGTGTGTTCACGGCACTCTACGTTTATCTCTGTCACAACATCTGGAATTACTCACTCACCCACTGGTCATTCCAGAACACTTCACTTGTGAATTGTGTGTTCCTGACACAGGGTATCTGGCATTCAGTCGGCATTCTACAAACGCTTTGCTCAAGAAATTAATAAAGACATGTATGACGAAACTAAAGTTCTGAAGGGTTAGCCTCTCCCTGCTCTTCTCAGTGTGGTGCTGCTCTCTTGACATTCTGATATGGTAAGAAAAGGGAAAAGACAGTGAAAAAGCATTAAGCTAGTGCACTGGTTGTCTAAGAAATGGCAAAACTTGGGGTGGAAATTTTCTATATGAATAAGCTTGACAGATTAATGTAAATCACAAGGCGAATCGTAACAAAACCTTGAGCGCCAGTCTAAGCTACTGACTTCCATCCTACTGGGAAGCATGTGGGGCATGAAGGATGATGAAATAAATGTCAGGCTAGGGCTCTCGCTAACTCCACCAGTTGTCCTGTACTACAACAGTATATAAATTTAATTTATACTTACAATGCTAAAAACTCCACAAATTCAAATCTCAACTTTTAAAATTTTCCCATTTCTACTCCTGTATCATTCAATTTTACCCACAAATCCTCTCTGTTTACTGGACTGGACACGCACACTTTCCATTAATGCAGTAGGGACTGCAACAATCTACCTCCACACGGAAAGGTGGGCAAACGGTCAAATGCTCAGATGTGAGGACACCAGGACACCATGCAACTTTTAATTAATTATTTTTTTGAGACAGGGTCCTGCTCTGTAGTGCCGTGGCATCAGCCTAGCTCACAGCAACCTCAAACTACTAGGCTCAAGTGATCCTCTCGCCTCAGCCTCCTGAGTAGCTGGGACTATAAGCACGTGCCACTATGCCTGGGTAATTTTTAAATTTTTTGTAGAGACGGGGGTCTCGAACTCCTGGCCCCAAAAGATCCTCCTGCCTCAGCTTCCCAAAGTGTGGGATTACAGGTATGAGCCACCATGCCCAGCACCACGTAACTTTTTTTTTTTTTAACTTGGACAGGAAGCAGGTCCCCCGCCCCCACTAATAGCCCTGCAGACAAAGGGCCTCAAAAAATTGGGTTAAGACCCAGAATTGTTCTTCTCAATGAAAATCTTCAGTGAAAGGTAAAAGATTTATATGAACTGAAGAGAAACCAGAGCATATTATGCAACTTTTTAAAACCATGATAAAGGTTATTCAAACTCCATCAGTTCCTTGCAGGGATATTTAAAATTCTTTAATCTTTGCTAAGCACACTGCACTGAAACATGGGGGGAGGAAGAGTTCACATACTGATACACTTGGGAAAACACAGAAATTAATGTACTATGCTAAAATGACTCCCGGTTTCACTTTTCAGTAGAAATGGTGTGCTGTTAAATTCTTAAGGATTACTCACCTGGTTCCTGCTTAGTTAATTCAATCTTAGTTCTGCTGACCCAGCATTCATTTTTCTTAATTTAACTGTACAGTTAGAGGAATGTAATCACAAGTGAAACTGTATTTTTTATTTTAGTGTAAAATTGTCTATAGGAGTAAAAACCTGTTTATTATACAGATACAAATACAACAAAAATCTATAGATTACTTTAAAAAAGTTATAAGACCTTTTATTTCAAGGAGCATCTAAAAAAATTTCATTGCAATTAGAAATCTGGTGGCTCTTCTGGAATACATTAATAGAATTTCCCCTGGATATGAATTCACTAAAAAACTTGTACCATGAAAATGAAAAGTTTATAGAATACTTCGACTCTAGGAAGAACTGAAATTTCAAAATATACTGAAGCCAAAAAGTGATGAGAAAGCTTTATTGCATTATTTTAGAATTTAGTCCTTTAAAGATTGTAAGGTTTTTAAAAAAGTACTCTCCTTCACAACAGTGTTTCAAAGATGGGTATGTATTTGTTGCATATTTCAAAGTCTCATAAGTCCCACATTAACAACTGTCACCTGCATCTACTGAACACTTACTACTGCAAGGCCTTGTGCTGAGCATAAAACAAATATCTCATCTTCAAAAGCCTATCAAGTATTGTAGAAACCTCTTCATTTTATAGATGAGGAGAGTCAAAAGTACAGGAAATGAAAGTGATTTGGTCAAGGTCACCCAGGAGGTCGTGGGTCTGGAAAGTGGGTAAGCCTGTCTCTTGACTACTCTGCCATACTGCCTCCAGGCACACTGATGCTCACCTGCAATCCCTGTGCCAATCCCATCACAAAATGGGATGGCACTACAACAATGCCTTCCACTAACAAAATCACACAGGTTCTTTGCAACACTATTTGAGTTAGAAATTAAAGGGAAAGGACCTCAGAGATTAGAGGTCACAAGAGGTTCACGATCTCTCATTTTAGACACGAAATGGAAGTACTAGCTGGTGGCATAACCAATACGAGCTTCCAAGTCTTCACTTACAGTTCTCCTCTCTGCTAACCTAGTCATACAACAGAAAGTTCAGACACTTTATAGGATATTTTCAACTTAGTTGAGAGGTGAGACTTCTATAAATAATCAGCCAAAAAATGCCAGGTTATACAGTATGTAAGAAGTACAAAGTTGTATGTTGCAGATTGGCTGTATTATACCTCCACGATCAGTGAAGGTGGAGATGCCTCAGGTAAGCTTCACGGGGGGTGGTGACAACGAACTGGAGAGAAAGAAAGGCGAAAGACAGTCAAGGTGTGCATGCTTAGCTGGGCATGGTGGCCGCGCCTGTAGTCCCAGCTACTCTGGAGGCTGAGGCAGAAGGATTGCTTGAGCCCAGGAGTTGGAGGTTACAGTGAGCTGTGACGATGCCACTGTGCTCTAGATGTACTGGAAAAGACTTGACACTGAGCACAGTTACTTGAGAGAGAGTAAGGAAGGAGTCCCAGTTAGAACAGAAAGTTGTCCATGGAGAACAGGAGGGAAAAAGGCTGGCTAGACAGGCCTGTGAAGTGCCTTAATAGCCAGGCAGAAAAACTGAGAGTTTGTGTATTAGGAACTAGGCGACTAGGGCAGATTTGTGAGGGGACCTCTGATTTAATGAAAGGTAAGAGTATTAGTTCTGAATATACTACAAAGTCACAGTTTTACAAAACGTTGCTATAAATACTTTTAGGTCATGTTGGAATTATTCCCCATATTAAAAGGCAGCACAGGAAAGAAAACATCTATTAATATAATTTGTGACATGTTTCTTTTAAATTCCAATCAAATAAGCCTCCTTGCTTATCTAATTACAGACCTGAATTTCACAACCATCAACGGGTATGTTTCCATTCTAGAAACAGTACCGATAATTGGTTAAATTACATGAACCAAAAGTTGAAAACAAACATGGCAGCTGAACACAAATACTTTGCTCTCTTCCAAAAATTCCCTAAAAGTATAATACAGAAATTTTTCAAAAGTACAAATCCATAAAGTCAAGGAGACTGGAATTGGAGCTGACAGGAGATGAGGTAAGAGCCATCTACATTTTGGCAGCTGGAAAACAAATAAATAAGCAGTGATTCTTTTGGAAGCCAAGAGAAAGCGAACATCTAATTGCAGGCAAGGAAGCAACAAGAATCAGGCAGAGTAAAATCCTGGACTCTGCAGGTTAAGATGAGAAGATATCAGGCAGGTTTGGCTCAAAGTGTGTAAGTTACAGTTAGAAACACTCATTAGAAGGCTGACGCCTCCTTGCAAAGAATGAGTGTGTGCACCTGTTACAAAGTCTAGTAAATTGAGAGAAAAGCATTAAAAAATTTTCACTGCAGGGTTGTACAGCGTTTGCTTTGATGGGTTCATATGAACCGATGCACAGACCTTTAGTTTCTGGTGAGAAACAAACTGAGCTGAAGTAGCTAAAGCCATCTACAAATACATCAAAAATACTGTAAATAAATAAGGGGAAAACACAATCTATTATGTCTACATAGTCAACATGGACCAAGATATGTCTTATTTTCATTACTCAGCAGCAAAGCTGAAAATAGCACACTAGCTCTCAGCTCAAAAGAATGTCTCATTCAATGTGGTTTTTACCTGGTTGGAGTTTACTGGGATGATGCTGTGTTCCGGCTCCAGGCAGGGGAGGAGGGCTTACCCCTGCGGGCCCAGCACCCTGGGCTGGGCTCACACCGGTTAGAGTCCCCGTAGGCAATGGCTGACCTCTCTTCAATAGCTGCTTCTGCTCTTGCTGGCGGAAACGTGGAGGCACCTCGCGAGGCAGGTAGCGGGATGCAGCTGGCTGCTGGCCACTGGCAGATGCACGCTTGCCATTGCTGCTGCTGGAGACAGTGCTGGTGCAAGGACTGGTACCGGCAGATTGGGGCTGGCTTGAACAGGTCTTAGTAGGTTCTGGCACTAAAAGGAACAAAAGGGAAGAGAACCCAAAACTTTAGTAACATTTCTTTAAAGCCCAACCCAAACCAAGGAAACTGAAATAAACAGAGAAAAAAAAAATGGCAATGTAGTGCTTTGGAGCTAGAACTGGACTAAAGTCTAGAGTTCTAGGTTTGAGACCGAGTTTTCCTACAAAGGACATGTGATCTTGAGATCTTGGGTCAGTTACTCTTGTGCCTTAGTTTCCTCATCTAGAAAATGAAGGTGATAAAGATAGATTAGAGCAGCAGTTCCAACACCTGGCTTGCATCACAATCACCCAAAGGGCTTATTAAAGCATGGACTCTTGGGCTCCACTTACAGGCTTTCTGATTCTGGAGACTGGAGGGGGAGGAGAAACTGGGAACTTGCATCTCTGACTAGTTTTGAGACGACGACAATGCTGCTGGTCCCTGGACCACCCTGTGAGAACCACTGCTCTTGTTCAGTGTTTATAAGATTCATGGGATCTTCAGGTGTCCGTGAATTTATATACATTTTGTTTTAATTCTGATTATAATGTATAAAATACATTCCGGTGCATTCTGGGTTGTTTGAACAATTAAAGCTGAATACAGTCATGTGTCACATAATGACATTTCAGTCAATGACGACTGTACATGCCATGGTGGTCCCATAGACTACAATGAAGCTGGAAAATTCCTATCCACACATGTGGCCTTTTGGATCCTCGAGTGCAGCCTTTTGACTGAGTCCAAATTTTACAGCACAAATCCTTTTAATAAAGGGACTTCATAGCCGTCATAATGTCATAGGACAATGTATTATTCAAGTATTTGTGGTGATGCTGGTGTAAACAAATCTATACCACTGCCAGTCATATAAAAGACTGTATTACTGGTTTATGTATTTACTATACTATTATTTTAGAGTGTACTGCTTCTACTCATATACAAAAAAGTTAACTGTAAAACAGCCTCAGGCAGGTCAGGAGACAGTCTAGAAGAATGCGTTGTTATCACAGGAGATGACAGCTCCACTGTTACCTCTCTGGAAGACCTTCCAGTGGGACAAGACGTGGAGGAGGTGGAAGACACTGATATTGATGATGCTGACTCTGTGTGGGCCCAGCTAATGTGTTTGTGTTTTAGTTTCTAACAAATAGTTTAAAAAGTAAAAAAAAAAAAAAAAAAAAGAAAGGAAAGAAAAAACCTTATAGAGTAAGGATATAAGGAAAATATTTTTGTTTAGCTATACAATGTGTTTGTCTTTTAGGCTAAGTGTTATTATAAAAGAGTAAAAAAGTTAAAAAAAGTTTATAAAGTAAAATAGTTAACAGTATGCTAAAGTTAACTTATTATTGAAGAAAGAAATTGTTTTTTAATAAATTGAGTGTAGCCTAAGTAGACAGTGTTTATAAAGTATACAGCAGTGGACAGAAACGTCCCAGGCCTTCCCATTCACTCGCCACTCACTGACTCACCCAGAGCCACTTGCAGTCCTGCAAGCTCCACTCACGGTAAGTGCCCTATAATGTATACTATTCTTAATCTTTTACATCATGTTTTTACTATACCTTTTCTATGCTTAAATACACAAACACTTACCACTGTATTACAATTGCCTGCAGCTTTCAGGACAGCAACATGTGGTAGAGGTTTGCAGCCCAGGAGCAAAAGCTACAGTATATCGCCTAGGTGTATAGTTGGCTACACCACCGAGGTCTGTGTAAGCACACTGTGATCACACAATGACAAAATCGCCTAACGATGCATTTCTCAGAAACATGTCCCTGTCACTAAGGGACACACGACTGTCATACTGCATTTCAGTGTCAGCACTTGTGGTATAGCATCTGTAGTGCTGCTACACTCTGGCACAAATTTATGGGGAAAAAACACAGTTGGGCCTACTCTGCAAATAATGAATTTCCATTAAGTGAAGGTCCAAAATGATATCAGAGTAAGTTGTATAAACAGGGTTTCACAGTAAATAGAAAAAAGGAGCAGGAGAGTTGGGCGACAACCCTGACACTGTTGCACTAATAAGCATGCCAAACGCAGAAGGTGATGTGAGTGGTAGCCCTGCACGCCATATGTCAAGTGCATTATCAGCTCCAGTCTGCCTGCAGCTTTTGTCCCGTGCCATGGACTCCACCATCCACCACGTAACCACTACCTGGTCTACACGTCAGTATCCTCAAGGGCTTTGCTCACTGTCTTTCTGTCACCCCTGCCTGGCAAATCCCCAATCCCAGATGAAGCCACTCTCTCTCCTCTCCCTGATTCAGATTGCTAAGTGTCTCTCAAGAAAGTCACGCGGTCATGTGGTGCGGCGCCACTGTGAATGCACGCGCGGCCCCTAAGCTGAGCAGGCCCTCAGCGCTTCCTGTCAGTCCTACACAGTCCTGGGCCTGCCTTGCTGCAGTGCTGCCAACAATTCCCTCAAAGACCTTCCGCCCTCGAGCTTCTAATTCCTTCACCTCCCTGCCCACGCTTCTCCCCATCCCCAGAAGGTGAACTGGACGTTACTCTGCAGAAGAAATAAAAGCCGTCAGGCAAAAACTTCCTCACCCTTCTGCTACTGCACATGCAGGAGTACCACGCCGCTGCCGCACACGTCTCTTACCCCTACCTAAGGCGAATGCTGTATTCCTTCAGTTCTAAGACTCACTTCTCCAAATGTTAACGTTACTTACACTGGGGTGCAACTCACATCTGATGACATCGGTTCACAGGCAGCATTGGTTCCTTTCTTAGTGGCATGCACCACACACACTGCTGCATCTCACCATCAATGGTGTCGGAGGGGCAATGCAAGGTGGCAGCCCCCAGGCCTCTGTGGGACTCTGTGTGTCCTGGGCCTTCAACCCACCACTCTCTCCAAAGTAGATACAAAGGCCCAAAG
This sequence comes from Lepilemur ruficaudatus, assembly GCA_963574885.1. Taxonomy (NCBI): domain Eukaryota; kingdom Metazoa; phylum Chordata; class Mammalia; order Primates; family Lepilemuridae; genus Lepilemur; species Lepilemur ruficaudatus. Next base: position 20,280 of record CAUYRT010097002.1, read on the forward strand.
CATAAGATTGGGCCTCAGATTAATTCTTTGCTTGATAAATATTTATATTTTATCCAGCCAGGGCTTTACTATGATGAACACCACTGAGTACACACGAGAAGAGAATCCAGTCTCTGTGTTTCTGTGGAGAGTGAAGGAAAGCGTATTTCCCACCTCTCCTTGGCCCAGGGACTGTCTGGCCACTCTGAACTCAGCTCCTTCTCGTCGGCACTTAAACGTGTTCATCTCTCTAATCTCTTCACAAACAGTGACAGTCACTGATCCCAACTCCATGTCCCCTCCAGCTCTCCTGGCAAGCCTTCTGGAGTCTGTTCATGTGGCCTCTTCCTGCTTCCTCTCTTGCCTTTCACCCCTTTGTCCAGCTCCTCCCGCCCTCCTTGTCATGGAAACCACACTATCCAAGGCAACAATCATTTCCTTGATGCTAAAATCCAACGACATGTCCTGATCTGTATCTTCTGACCCACTTGGTCTTTAGCCCTAAAGACCTGCAGTTGTGTTTATCAGCGATGGTCACACGTGCCTTCTCAAGACACTGTCAGCCTGGTCATCCACCCTTTCTCCTCCCCCCTGGCAGGCTTCCTCTTCTTCAAGGTTTTTTTTTTTTTTTGAGACAGAGTCTCACTCTGTTGCCCGGGTTAGAGTGCTGCGGCATCAGCCTTGCTCACAGCAACCTCAAACTCCTGGGCTCAGGTGATACTCCTGCCTCAGCCTCCCGAGTAGCTGTGACTACAGCCATGCACCACCATGCCCGGCTAATTTTTTCTGTATATATTTTTAGTTGGCCAATTAACTTCTTTCTATTTTTAGTAGAGACGGGGGTCTCGCTCTTGCTCAGGCTGGTTTCGAACTCCTGACCTTGAGTGATCCTCCCGCCTCGGCCTCCCAGAGTGCTAGGATTACAGGTTCTTCAAGGTTTTGCTGCACACTGTTACATTTGATGCAGTCATGCCAGGCCATCTCCCATGGCTTCCTTTATCAACTTGTGATCAGGACCTGAGCCCCAGGTAGCTACAGGATGTCTACACTTGTTTGTCTTACAGGGACCTCAAAACCAACCGAATACTCATCAGCGTTCTCACCTCACTCTTCTGAATCTTTCAATCTCTCCCACATGGGCTTCATCCCTTATTTCTCCCTTTATTGCACCCAACCTACATCTAATCAACCCACCAAACCTTGTCAGTTCTAGCTCCTAAATAACCCCTTGCCAATAACCCTCACATTCATCCATCCATTTCATTCCTACGGTTACTACCAGAACCTGGGCATCATTATCTCTTGCCTGGAGTACGGTAAGACACTGTTTCTAACCCATCATCTGCACTAAAGCCCGCGTGATCCTTCTGAAAGGCAGATCTCCTTCTCGGTTTAAAACTTTGAGGCTTCCTGGTGCTCTCAGAATAAAATTCAAATGCTATGCATGGTCCACGTGGTCCTGAATAATTATATAGATATCCCTACTTCCCAGTTTCCCAGACTGACTTTCCAGCTTCACTATGTTGAACTTCTCACCTATGGGCTGTTGCTCTCACTCTTTCATCTAACCACCATATTTCAATTCTAGGACACATTTCCGAACATTTTAACATTTCTGAAATTGGATGCATTTTATAATTGATGACGTATGTATCAGTTTGGCAATGCTCTTTCTTTTTTAGTGGTATATAAAATAATGCATAATATTAAATACAACTGATAATATCTCAGATTCAACAAAACATGGTAATTCCTAGTCATTCTTTAAATATCAAAACTGGGGCAAGGACAGTGGCTCATGCCTATAATCCCAGCATTTTGGGAGCCTGAGGCAGGAAGATCAGTTGAGGCCAGGAGTTTGAGACCAGCCTGGGCAATATAGTGAGATCCCATCTCCCCCAAAAAATAAAAATAAAAAAATTATCTGGGTGTGGTGGCATATGCCTGAAGTCCCAGCTACTTCAGAGGCTTGAGCCCAGGAGTTCAGGGTTGCAGTGAGCTATGATTGAGCCACTGTAATCCAGTCTGGGCAACAGAACAAGACCCTGTCTGTAAAAAAATTTTTAGGCTGGGTGTGTCCTAGATTTCTGTATGAGCCTCTATCATTTAGGATATCCTTAGATTCAGGTCTGTTTGAAGAAGAGGAACATGAGTATTGCTTTAAGGACAGACATGGTGGCTCATGCCTGTAATACTAGCACTCTGGGAGGCCAAGGCAGGAGGATCGTTTGAGGTTGCTGTGAACTAGGCTGACGCCACGGTACTCTAGCCCAGGTGACAGAGCGAGACTGCAAGTACAGCAGGATCCCCTTATGTTAGATTTGTGTGAGTGAGCTGCCCACCCCTCCCTGTGTCCTGCAGAGACTCCGTTTTGCTCTGCTGGCCCTCTAACCACAAACGGACTTCAAGCCTTTGTACTTTCCCTAGCCCTGGACTCTCTGGAGAGGTCATCCATTCTTATGATCTTGACCATCATCTTTATGCTACTGATGCCCAAATACTATCCCAGTGCTGCCTTCGAGTCTAAGGCCAGCCTCCACCTTCAGCTGTCACTGGACAGTGCTGCTGGGAAATTGTTTCCCTTCAAACTGAATATATCCAAAAGTCAAATAAGAACTTCCTGGGTCAGAGCCCAGGACTGCGAGTGCTGTAGGAAAGCACTGGAGCACAAGACAGGGTCTCACTTAGGCGGACCAATAACCAATTGGGGAGACAAAGACACGCGGAGTATAAAACGTGGAATTGTCTGGAAATCTCAGGTGAGTTTAGGGAGGAAAGATGACCGTGTGCTGCCCAATACAGCAGCTCTTAGCCACATGTGGCTACTGAGCACCTGACATTCATATTGAGAGGTGCTTTCAGTTAAGGACACACACTGGATTCTGAAGACTTCTTTACTACTCCCAACCCCAAAAGATTATGAAATACCTCATTAATAATTTTTAATATTGATTCATGTTGAAATGGTAATACTTTGGATGTATCAAGTTAAAATACATTATTAAAAAGTAGGCTGCGTGGAGGGAGCCTCAGGCGTGGGCCTGAGAGCGACAGCGTGAGGCTGAGTGGTGACCAGCTGACAGCAGGGTCACAGGGACCTTGGCCCTTCAGCCACAAGGAAACTGATTCTGTCCACAACCTGAGGGAGTGTGGAAGCTGATCTTTCCCTCGTAAAGTCTTTAGATAGGACACAGCCAACCAACATGTTGATTTCAGCCTTGAGACACTCAGCAGAGGACTCAGGTAAACACACTTGACTCCTTCCTGGCCCATTGAACTATAAGATAAAAAACGTGTGTGCGTTTTTTAAAGAAAGTAATTTCACCTGTTACTTTAAAATACGCTGCTACTAGACTATTTAAAATGACTTATGTGGCTCGCATTTTATTTCTATTGAATGGTGCTGGGCTAAAAATGGCAATGTCTTACTGAAAGAGAGAAAGTTTGAGCTGGCTTCTCAGAAATATGTTAAACATAAATATAATTAACTATTTTCATAAAGGTTGAAAGTGAAACAGACTAAGACAACAAGAGTTGTGACAGATCACAAGCTTTTTCAGGTAAGAGATTTTCCCTTACATTTCTATACGCTGAAGTACTAGCACATGGTTTCACAAACAGAAAAATGTCATTAAATATTTCTTCGATTAATAAAAAGACCAAGGGCCCCTGGAATACCATGCAAACACAGATTGCTCAGCTTACCCACATGCTAGTTTTCACAGGAGTATTTCCAGCTACCTGCAATGCTAACGCTATGGGTGGCGGTCTGCAGGTCATCCTGTACCCCAATGGAGGGGAAGAGGAGCCTTGCTCAGCAAAGCAACAAGATAGAAGGAGCCAGGAATTCTGACCCAGTTGAGCTGTACCTCTGGGTCTTTTATACGATGTAGTGACAGATCTTCTCTGGTGCAAGCCAGTACTTTTTGGATCCTTGAAACAAGCAGCCACCTAACATAATCCCAAATGGTAACTGGAGGATCTCAAAATTTGGATCTATTCCAATACAAGTAAATCAAATGGGCACTTTTTGACTAGCCATACACTCTTTTTTTTTTTTTGAGACAGAGTCTCGCTCTGTTGCCCTGGCTAGACTGCCGTGGCGTCAGCCTAGCTCACAGCAACCTCACACTCCTGGACTCAAGCGATCCTCCTGCCTCAGCCTCCCGAGTAGCTGGGTCTACAGGTACGTGCCACCATGCCCGGCTAATTTTTTCTATATATTTTTAGTTGGCCAATTAATTTCTTTCTTTCTATTTTTAGTAGAGACAGGGTCTCATTCTTGCTCAGGCTGGTTTCGAACTCCTGACCTTGAGCGATCCGCCCACCTCGGCCTCCCAGAGTGCTAGGATTACAGGCCTGAACCACTGTGCCCGGCCCTAGCCATACACTCTTTTCAGATCTAAATTTCTAAACCCATTACTGCCCAAAGAAATAGGACATCAATCTTTTTTTTTTCTTTCCCCAGACAGGGTCTTGCTGTTGCCTGAGCTAGAGTGCAGTGGCATGAGGCGTCATCAGCAGCTCACTGCAGCCTCAAATTCCTGGGATTACAGGCGTGACCACCGTGTCTGGCCTTAAAGTAATACTCATGTTCCTCTTCTTCAAACAGACCTGAATCTAAGGACATCCTAAAGGATAGAGGCTCATACAGAAATCTATCTTTTTACATACCAGTGTTTTCACACAGCCAGAGAACACAGGAAGGCAATAGGAATTTTAGCTTGATTTTGTTTATAGATCGTCAACAAACCAACTCTTTTATTTTAAAAAATTAAGACTGCAGCCATTTAATAACCTCATAGCTAATAAAAACTCAGCAAGCTGGAAATTTTGGTTACTCTTTGCCCGACAACTTTTCACCTTTTTAACAAATGAGGGTGACATCTGCTGGTGAAAAGGTAGATGAGACAGTAACAGTCCTTTAAAACAGTAATTATTTCTTATAGAAATAGAAATAACTATCTGCTTTCAGCTAAAATTTTTAGGTAGCATCGTCATAATAGGGCCAAGTAGTTTATAAATTCCTACTATTGCTTTTCCAAACCAACGGGCTACAGCATGGACAGGAAGTTCTGACTGTCCCTTCAGGGCTCTGAGGACTTTATTTAGAAGGAGAGCCTTTTCAAACTTTTATACTATTTAATGTATTAGTCACCTCTAAGAGGCCAAGAGAGGAGGACTGTGCCATCGACCTGTCTCCTTGGCTTCCAGCTGGGCCCCCGGTCTCCTCGAGCCTGTGCTCTCTTCCTCTTCCCCGGCCACTTTGCGCCGCTTGAGCCTCACGGCCGGTCTCTCTGACATGGCCGTGTGTAACACCGGAGGCCCCCTGACATTCCTTCCTGCAACTATGCTATCCACACTTCCGTACTGTTCCAACCTTCAGTCTGGTTTCCAGATGGCCTGACAGTGCCACCCAGAGTCTCAGAAACAGTGACGAGCTCAACTACCTACTTAAGTGAGTGTGAGTCTTCACTGCTACTAAGAATTCCTCTTACTAATCTAACGAGGACTGCCAAAATTCCCTATTGTAAGTGTTTAAAACTTTTCCTGTTCTTTGAAACCCTGCTACCACCTCACTTCCTCTCTCAGTCTGTGACCTGGACTTCTAGTTAGCTGAGCTGGAAGGTACTCACTCACTCGACAAATACCAAGGCTTTCCACAGCCCAGCTGCACTTCTGGGCTGGGGCTATGTCAGTGAACAAAAAAGAAATTCCCACTCACACGGAGCTCACATCTCAGCAGGGGAAACAGATAAACAATAAACACGACATGTAAGTAAGACACATGGGTCACCAGAAGGTGCTCAGTGCTGTGAAAAAAGGAAAGCAGGGCAGGTGGATCAGGGATCCGCCTGCCGTTCTCTCCCCTCTCCTCCTATCCTCTCCTTATTTAGAAAACACGCAATGAGTCCTTATTTTGTGCCAGGCACTGGGAATGCTGAGGAAAATAAACAGATATGGCCCCGTCCTTATAGTCGGTAACATAGTAATAGATGGACGTTATCTTTAAAATGATTCCACAAATACACAATCACACATTGTGGTGTAACGGTGGGAAAAGAGAACCTAATTTAGTTTGGAGACTCGAAAAGCTCCACGAGGAAGAGACAACAAAGCTGGAAAAGTGCGTCGGTGCCAGCCAGGGGAAGCGTGCGTGTGGGTGCGCCGTGCCTGCGGACTCGTTTTCCCCGGCCACGGCAGTGCGTGGGAAAGAGCTTCTCACCTCCAGGGACTGGAACAAGGCTGGCAGGGCTGGAGCGTACTGGAGGGGCAGAGCTGTCTGACACGAGGCTTGAGAGGCAGGCACAGACCTTGTAAGGATTCTGGGTTGCGTTACTTGGTCAGTAGCTGGGAGAGGACTCAGGGTCAGCTTGGTGGATGGACACTCCATGGTGTTCCTGTCCTGGCTGTAGCACATGAAGAAGTGTGGAGCCTCCAGTTTGTCAGGCAGAAACTCTAGGGACAGCCTCCTATGACTGCAAACCCATGGATAGTCAAGTGGCTGTGACGGTCACTGGCTGTCTAAACTCAACAAGCACTTCAAACCTGCTGAGGCTCCCTGAGACCGTGTGCAAGCTCCAGCACCATGTGGTCCTGTCTGGACCACCTCCCCAGGGAAGGGAGACAGCACGGCAGCAGCACCCTCCTTGCTCAGTTCCGTAGCTTGTGCAGGAACACAGCTTGGGAGAAGAAGTTTCCTTCTAAGATCCACCTTACTTTCTCAGCTGGGACTGAACAGAGCAGGAGAGCATGGGGTACCCAAGTGTACTGAGCTGCTTCCATCTTATTTCATTACCCAAGTCATACTACCAAGATGGTCTGCTCTTTAAAAATTTATTTGGAAATATTTAAGATGTACAAAAAGGCATAAAGCCCAAATAATCAAAAAACCTCCATGTACCCAATCTCCAGCTTAAGAAACAAAATGTCACCAATGCCCTGCCCATCTTCCCCTCCATGACTGTATATTCTGCCTTCCCCTGGCAGAGATAATCGCCACTCGGAAGGGTTATCATTCCTGTGCGCTTCTGACAGGCAGTGCCATGGCTAGGAGCATGGACTTACCTCAAACCTCAGCTCTGACACTTACTAGCTAGGGGGCCTGGCAAGTTACTTAATCTCTCCATCCCTCCACTGTGCCAAACTGTGAAATGTGGCTAAGTGGGGGATAAAACAGTTACAAATCCCTTACTGAGAGGGTACTTTGAGGACTAAATGCTAATATTATATATGTAAAGAACAGTTTAGAACAGTGGCTGGTACACAGTGCACAGTAAGTTTTGTATTATAATCCTCTCAGAAGCAACAGAAATGGTTTTTGTTTTTTAAATCATGTTAAAGGAAGAATCATAGAGAATGAATTAAAGAAGGGAAGAAGGAAGGGAAAGCAGAGAGTCTTAAAGGAGCTACTGCAGTAATTTGGAAGAAATAATAACAACTATACTCAGAACTGGAGAATTAGATCTTAGTCTGGCTCTAAACCTCCCATCTTAATTTGGGTCTCAAACAGTTTGAAAAGTGTTAAACGCTATATAATTGTTAATGAATTTCAAGAAAAGTTACAAAGCAAGCAGTCAAAGTGGTCTCCTCCCCACCTCCATCCCATCCCCTGCCCCAGCGCAGGATAAGGGAGGCCTGGCACAGCTTAGCCAGCCCCGCTGCAAGGACAGCTGATGCTACAGCTCAGGCTCCCCCAGTTAGATGCTTGTGCATGTGATCTGGCAGGCGCCTGACCCTTGACAGCAGCAGTGGCAGGGCCCTAGTCAACAGGGCTGGTGGGGGCCCTCCCAATTCTTCCCAGAGGTGGCTTTGCAGTGTCATTTCCGGAGGCCCAGCCTAAGGGCATCCCCCCCCCCAGCCCGTTCAGTGATTTTATAATCACCCAATTTCCCATATTTAAACTAATTTGGCTTAAAATAGCTAGAGTGGTTTCTATATCCTTCAGCCAAAATCTGATTAAGAGCATAGATTTTTTTAGGCAAGTAGTACATTTAAAGCTTTCATCCACCTAAACAACATCACAGTGTGTGGTATGAGCTACAACTGTTTCCTTCGAATGGGATTTACTGGTAAAGGGACTTACATAAACCCTCAATTAGAATCTCCTGGGCTACCACCACTGGCCTAAAGGGTGCTGACAAGCAGGCAGGCAATGGATTAGAAAGGCGTACTTTAAAAGTTACTTTTTATAGGTAAATGCTAACCTGGAGGGACATTTTACCTACACATTTTAACATGTCTTTCTGAAATGTGGATGTGCCTTACAAATGGTGTGTAAATTTACTACAGTTTCCTCATTCACGCTCCAACTCCATCAGTAAGATGTTACAATGATATGTCTTATGAACGCTGTCATCTCAGAACTTAGTTTCGTCTGATAAAGCACAGAACTTCTCTTATGCACTATACGATGACAAAAAAAGAAAACTGTTCAAAAATCCTGCATTAATTCTAGTCATTTCAGAACATATATTCAAAGATTCAGTTTCTTGACATTTTAAATTTACTCAAATATATGATTACCGTTTGCAAATGTGGCTATGTATAAGAGAACTATTCTCTTGTGCCAAAACAATCAGTGATTCTAAGGAATATTTTTGTTATTACAATTTCTTCTGCAAGCTACACAGCCACAAATATTGGGGCAAGAAGTTGCTTTAGAACAATGAGATGCAAGCAGAAGACAGCTCTGAGTAAGGAGCGTCCATCTGTTGTGTTTATTAGTTGTCCCGGTGGGATACAAAGCAGTGGCCTTCTGTTTGTTCAGTTGAGGCTTCTGGCTGCTCTATCACCATGGCAACATGTGGAGCCCAACTCAAAATGAGCACAAACTCATTAACTACAAACTACATTAACTTAGTGTCTGTTGCTAATGAGAAATGCTGTTTAGAGGTATTTTCTATTCTAATGAATTACAGTTACCTCTCTAAAAGGTATTAAATTAAATTATATGCTACTCTCAATACCTCAGACTAGATAACATAAATTAAAAGAAAGTAAAATTATTTTAATAATGAATACTAACAATAAGAATCATTTCATTAAAAGGTTACTGTGTTTTGGCCCTTGGCTGCTACTACTCTAAGAAAATGTATTATTTATCCTATAGACAAGCACTTCTAACTTCTTTTTAAGCAACAGCAGGCTGACTTAGAAGATCAAAATAGAAAATTTTGTTAGCAGCACACGTTTAAGCCAAGTAACCAATACAGCATTAATACACACTGGCTTTTCTATAATCTTCTCAATATGTAACACCAATTACGATGCTCCCAAGTGAGGCCAACACACTGGGTAAAATATTAAGGGTAAAGAAAGTCCACTGAGTGAGCTTGTGAGTTCCCTCAATTCCTCCTGACCACGTCCTCTTTTCATGCTAAATCATCCTGAACTGAACAAGCCTTAGAACAAACAGCAAATCCTTAATCTCCTGAAACACAGGTTTAAGTGGAATTATGCCTCAAATGTGTTCTCCCAGGACATGTACACTGCCTTCTGTAGGACCGTGTGTGTGTGTTTTCTTTAATGAATTGATAAACCACGAAATAGTAGTATAGTAAGTCTTAGACATTTCCCCCCAAAAAGTGCAGAATCCTACAACCTGCCAGAAGAGGGAGCCCAAGTTAAATGACTCCAACATTTACTAAGAGAAGGCTGGTGAGGGAGGAGAAAAATTGGCCCTATTTCAAATTGATTTTGAAAAGCCTTCTTATTCTCTTATGAAAAAGAACATGACACCTCTATGATGCCCTGCATGGTGGGCCAGTCCTGTCTCCCACTCAGGCCTTACCCACTCCACTCTCCCCCTGCCAACTACTCACCTGCTTGCCAGTTTTTTCTTTGTTTAGTTCCGGGAAAATGCCACACTCCATCCTGCCACAGTGTCCTTGCAAATGCTGTTTCCTCTGTATGTGGGAGATGCAAACCCTCTCTCTACCCTCCCTGGCCTAGTTAAGTACAGTTCATCCTTCAGATTCAATTCAGCATCACCCAGGGATGCCTTAATTTCCAACCTAGTTCAGATTTCTTTGTTTATGATCTCATTAAACACTGCTCCTTTCCTGCGCAGCAGCCATCTCGGTTAGTACAGATACATACATCATTGTGATAGACATTCATGTCTATTCCCCATAAAGCTCCAAGCTCCATTAGAGTGGGAAGAGTATTTTTTTTTTTTTATCATTTTCTCCCATAGCAACCAGCACAGTACCAAGCAAATAGTAGGTGCTCAATAAATATCTGCTGGATCAAATGATTAACCCAGGTAGTTTCTAAGTTCTGCCTATTCTATCAATGAACATTGCCTTTCCGTCTCCACCCCTACCCCTTACTTGGTCATCTGGAGTCTGATCATGCACTGGTCTAACTGCACCCACTGCCTCTAGCCTGCTCTCCACACCAGCTGCTTAATTTATCTTTAGTCCTGCAGGTTCAGCCATCCTTCCAAAATATGAATCTTCCACTTAAAATTCTCCAATGGCTCCCTTTGGTCTAGAAGACCAAATCTACAGTCCTTAAGAGGGAGTAAAAGGACTCTATAAGCCAGCTTTCCACCCTCCCCAGTTTCCACTCCTTTTTCTGGTAGGATGGCCTGTTAAAGAGTATTCAGTCTTGATGGTCTGATGAATGGGGTTGGGATGACTGGGATCAGGCACCCCTCCTTGTCCTTGGAAGAATGGCCCAGCTCTAGCCTGCATTTATCTCATTCTTATCAGTATTTTCCTTTCCCAGTTTTCTTACTTATTTTAAAAAACAGGTTATCTTTTCTTATAGATACATACATATTTGATAAAAAGGTGAACAAACTGAAACTCTTTCAGGTAGAAGGTGTGGGATAAACAAATCACAACACCCAGAACATTCTATTGCATTCATTTGCTTTCATATCTACTTAGCTCCTCCTACTAAAACATCTCTTTGAGAAGAGAACTTATTTCTGCTGTCTGGTAGGTATTCACTAACTGTTTTTTACATTAACTGATGAACTAACTAGCTAACTCTAGGTAGCAAAATGTGACTAATATTTAGCTGATTTATTAATGCAATACTCAGGTGTGTTAAAAGCCAGATCCAATGAGATATTTGAAAGCATATGGTTTCTGATATTACTATGCAAGTAACTGTGCAGAAAAAGAAGGGAAGTGACTGAGGAATGCAGACAAGTAAGCTGCAGTGATGAGTCTCTCTGCCCAACTCCAAAGGCCGATTTAATATCAGAAACCAATCTGGAATAAGAAAATAAATAACAATAAAAAATGGGCAAAAGATTTGAACAGATGGCAAATGAGCACATGAAAATAATGTGCAACATTAGTCATGAGGGAAATGCAAATTAAAATCATGAGATACCACTACATACCTATTAGAATGGCTAAAATTATAAAGATGACCGTACCATGTGTTAGTGAGGATGTAGAATTGTGAAACAGTATAACCAATTTGGAAAACGGTTTTGCAGTTTCTTGGAAAATTAAACATATGCCTATCATACGATACAACCATTCTACTCCTGTGTATTTACCCAAGAGAAATGAAAGTATATATCCACACAAAGACTTATTCATGAATGTTCTTGGAAGCTTAATTCATAATAGCTCAGAACTAGAAACAGCTCAGATGTCCGTGAATGGGTGAACAGATCAACAAACTGAGATGTGCTCACACAAGGAACGGTGTCTAGCCATAAAAAGGAACTAACTTCTAATACATAACAACAACATGGACGAATCTCAAAGGCATATGCCGAGTCCACGAAGCCGAAGGTGCACAGCGTATGATTCCATTCATAAAACAGTCTAGAAAACAAAAACTGTTCTAGAGTAACAGCAGATCAGCGTTTGCCTAGAGACAGGGGCAGGAGATACGGATTAGAAAGGCTCATGAGGATACTTTCAGAGACGACGGGTGTTATCTTGACTGTGGGGACAGTTTCACAGGTGTATACGTGCCAAAACTTATCAAATGGTTCTCTTTAACATACTAACTGCCACGTGAGTTGTACTTAACTCATGCTAGTTTGGCGCCTGGGGCCTCATAAAGCATATGTAACTCACACGTCTCTTCACCTTGGGAGCCATGTGAACCATTTGTCAAGTTGCATATAACTCACGTACAGAAAACAACAAAAATAACAAATTTTTCATAAAATTAGAAAGGACTGTTTTGTCTTCTATGTTTTTGTTCTATTTTCGTAATAAAACACGGTGGCCCCAAGGAAAAACGTTTTTTTCTCGTGTGGCAGCCAGTGTGTTAAATATGTGCAGTTTATTGCGTATCAATTATGGATCAATACAGCTATTTTAAAAAAACACAAAGAAATGAAACCAATCTGAGTAAACAAATTATTTCTCAGAAAACAAACCGTCAGCTTCCTTTAGAGTTATAAACTGTAACTTTCTCTAAACTTGGAAACTGCCTTTGTGTGTAAAGTTTTAGTGAAAAGTTACACTAAATGGAGACAGGTACTCTCACTTTACCTGACACTCAGCAGAAACACCTTCAGGAAGATGCTGTAAAAGGACCTGCAAGCAGCAGCACAGTGCGCCGTTTCCCTGTTTAATGGGTTTACCTCCTTTCTTTTAAAATTCGATCAGGAAACTTACACATTCACATACCTGCTTAGAGGTTTTTTTGGCAATAATCGTTTATCCTTTTTTTTTGGTTTGTTTTGAGACAGGGTCTTGCTCTGTTGCCTGGGCCAGAGTGCAGTGGTGTCATCATAGCTCACTGCAACTTCAAACTCCTGGGACCAAGTGATCCTTGCCTTAGCCTTCTGAGTAGCTGGGACTACAAGTGTGTACTACCACACCTGCCTAATTTTTATTTTTTGTAGAGATGGGGATCTCATTATGTTGCCCAGGCTGGTCTTGAATTCCTGGCCTCAAGTGATCCTCCTGCCTTGGCCTCCCAAAGTGCTGGGATTACAGGTGTGAGCCACAGCGCACAGCCAATTTTTATTCTTTTAAATTGCCTATATATTTAAAAACACCTCATCATAATACACTTTCTTTTGCTCCCATGGAAAGGAAAAAAACTAATACTTTTTTTATATATTCCACTTGGGATTTAACAGTAAAATTAAATAATTACTTTAAATATAGAGCAAAATGGCAAAAGAAAGACATATCTATCAATAATATTTAAAAACCTTAAAGATGCCATCCCCTAAAGATTCTTCATATAACAAATCTCTTAGGAATTTCTTATAGTCTTATCTGAAAGGACCCTAAGTGCCTAAGATCCTTCCTAAAAGGAATGGTTACACTGATAATAGACATACAGTACCTACGTCTCCAGTCCCATTATGTTGTTGAAAAAATACATGACTGACAGCCAGAAGATGAGGGTTCCAGTTCTGCCACTGACTATAATACAAATCACTTAACCTATCTGGATCTCATTTCCTTATTCAACATAGAAACTACATGAAAACTCAGGACTCTTCAAGCGCTAAGATTTCATTAATTTTGTAAACAGGCAAATAAAATACCATATTTTATAAAATATATAGTGTTAAGCATGCTAAACAGACTTTTAGCTGCTGCCATTAGGAATAACTTACACACTTAAAATAATATTTGGTTTGGGAACATGAATACATGTAAAATCAGGATTCTGGCCAACTGTATTACACTGCGTAACTCGGAAAACACAGATCTGATGGCTTTAAAAATACTAACTGCTGAGTATTGCGTTGAGACCCCTAAATGACTGAGTAAACAGCAAATCAGTGCCTCATCTAAACAAACTGTCACCTAGTCAGTAACATGTGGAATTTAAGTTCCTACTTCCATTTGTTCATCTCTATGTTTGACTATGAAATTGGGAAGATATGCCTCAATTCTCAATACTTTTCATTTATGTTGATAAAGAGCTTTATCTATTTAGAATGAGCCTTAATAGTACGGCACACTGCATGTAATTTGTGACTGCAAAACCTTTATCACTCAACATGAAAAGAAATGGTTTCAACTGACTTACATTCCAAAAGTACATAAAGGTTTTCTTAAAATTAAGAATTACAAACTAAATGCACGGCAAAGCCGAATACCAGATTGCAAAACTTAAATTATACTCCTTACAAGCAAGATTAGGATACTAATTAGGCTGGGCACAGTGGCTCACACCTATAATCCCAGCACTTTGGGAGGCTGAGGCAGGAGGATTGCTTGAGCCC
>CAUYRT010097003.1:0-25676 GCA_963574885.1 Lepilemur ruficaudatus
GAGAGTCATTCTTGTTTTATAAATAAGAAGCATGGCCGGGCGCGGTGGCTCACGCCTGTGATCCTAGCACTCTGGGAGGCCGAGGCGGGAGGATCGCTCGAGGTCAGGAGTTCGAGACCAGCCTGAGCAAGAGCGAGACCCCATCTCTACTAAAAATAGAAAGAAATTAATCGGCCAACTAAAAACATGTAGAAAAAATTAGCCAGGCATGGTGATGCATGCCTGTAGTCCCAGCTATTCGGGAGGCTGAGAGGCTGAGGCAGAAGGATTGCTTAAACCCAGGAGTTTGAGGTTGCTGTGAGCTAAGCTGATGCCATGGCACTCTAGCCCAGGCAACAGAGTGAGACTCTGTCTCCAAAAAAATAAAAAATAAAAGTATAGGGAGATATAACTATCTCCCTATGTGTTTACATGCATGGGTGCATATGGTGTATGCATGTGTGTATATATGTGTGTGTATATACATATATAGTTAGCTAAAGCATAAATTGTAATATATTTTAATTTGTTTCAATAATACCATAAAATAATATGACAATAGGCAAAAGACAGGAAATATGCCTATTGATATTAATTGCACTTGAATTATTATAGTACATATTCACAATTTAGAATAAATTGTTGAATCTGTTTATAAATTCCCTAAAGCTTTAGTTTTCCAAAAATAAATAATCTGCATAATAGATTATACTTGACAGTTGTAACTTTAAACTTCATTGTGATACTAGCTCCATTGCTTTCGTGAGATTTTAAGTGAGAGTATGTGTATCTCAGTTTGGTAAGACAGAAACATTTCTTCATGTGGAAATTCAGTCTCTGATTCATTTCCAACACCCCATGGAGAGAAAGGTGTAAGCTCAAGATGAATAGGAAGTGTGCAATTTACATTAGAATAATGCATTGCTTTAATGTGAGAAATACAGTTATCCTCAGCATCGAGTAGATTTCATGGAAGGTTGGGTTGGGAGCGTTGTGTGGGAGCGTCTGAACCGTTTCTTACATGGGCTGTGGTAGTTTTTCTCTTTCTCCACAGCATTGCCTCTGGTCTGCGCCATCGGTGTTCTTGATCTTCAGCTGCCCGCGCTAGTTTCCCCTTTTACATTCTGGTCTCCCCAACCCCCATTATCCAATCTCTGCACAGCAACCAGAGTGATTTTTACAATTAAATCTGACTGCAATTTTCCTGCTTTAAACTCTACAATGCTTTTCCATTGCCTAAGAACAAAAGCCAAGGTCCCAGCCATGGCTTCCCATGTTCCAGGCATGTCAGCCTCCTTTCTGCTATAGGAAGAGAGAAATCTCCCTCCAGACATAGGGTATTAGATGTGCTCTGGTTGGAATGCCTGGCTTTTTCCATGGTAGATGTTTTCTGATCCTTCGGGCTTCAGTTTAAATTATTCCTGCTGAGAAAATTCTTCCTTGACCATCCACCTAAATTATCCCCAGTCCCCACCCCAAAGTCCCTCCGTCACACCTTGAAGTGCAGAGGTTAAGAGCACAGATTCCGGACTCAAACTGCCTGGGTTAAAATCCAGAACCACCACTTTAAGGTTGTATGATGTCAGGAGATTCCTTAATCCCTCTGCCCCTAAGTTCCCTCCTCCAAAAGGTGGGCATAATAACAGTACGTACCTCAGGAGGTTGAGCTGTGAATAGGTTAATGCATGTCACACACTTATGACAGTGCCTGGTGCATAGAAAGCCCTGTGTTAGTGATTTTTATAGTATGTGGTTATTAACTTACAAAATACAAAAGAATGTTTAATACATTTTAATTGCTTATTTTTTATTCCCTCTCCTGCAATAACTATGAATTTCAGAGTAAGGACTGTATCTGCCTTTTTCCTATCATTGTGTCTGTAGCTGTGCCTGGCACTTGGGAGAAACTCAGTCAATATTTTATTGAAGAATTGTGAATTGAGATCAAACTTTTGCAAATTAAATTAAACCATATTGTTGAGTCACAATTATTATTATTATTGTTATTGGCAGTTGGAATGGCAGCTGCTAATGGTTAGAATTAGAATTAGGTGAGGCATATACACTTTCCAACAACCTGTACATGAGAGGTAAAAGTGAAAGCAATTCTCACACCAAATTCCACCATGCCTGCAGACGTTTATAAGGCAAACATTTATCTTCAAGCAAGCACAAAAGAGTTCATCCAACTGTCTGTGAGATCAGATAAAGCCCTTTTAGGCAGGGCTGATTTTCAGCTATTATGCACTAGTACAACCATATCAGTTGTTAAATACTAGTTGTTCATACTTGTTGATGTATAATTACTGTCTGAATTCCAGAGTGTCTCTGACCTCCCTTCGAATCTGCAGGTGCTCAACCTGAAAGCCCCCCAAAAAAGGTAAAAGCTGGCATTGAATACTGCTAATTTAAACTATGAGAGCTAACTTCTAACATACAAATTATACACACATGCCACTAATTTCACTCATGGAAACTCATTCTAATGCAGATTATTAAAAATATCTGTTGTTGATTTGATATAAAGATAGCTGAAACTCTTGAGGTACTCCCCTCTGGAGGAAGGGGCTTCTGGCTGGGAAGGGAGTTGTCCAGTCCTTTAGCAAGAGACAGCTCATTAAGGCAATTGACTAATTCTACAGGGGCCTTAAACTAGGGGGAGTCTGCAAACTAGAGCCCAGGGCCATTTCCAGCCTCCCTCCTGTTTTCTATGGACTATGAACTAAGAATGATTTTCACTTTTTAGATAGTTGGGAAAAATTCCAAAAATGAATAATATTCCATGACATGTGAAAAGTATATGCAATTCAAACTTTAGTGTCTATAAATAAAGTTCTATTGGAACACAGCACACTCATTCATTTATACATTGTGTTATCACTGCATTGGCACTACCACGGCAGTGTTGAGTAGTTGCAGGAGAGATTGTATTACCCAAAAATCAAAAAATATATACTATATGGCTCTTTATAAGATGAGTTTGCTTACCACTGGCCTAAACCAACACATGGGCTATATCACAATATTCATGCTACATATTTTAAAGTAAATGATAAATACTCATAAAAAGTATAAAAATATTTTTAATAAATATTGGAAAATGTTTAAATAATTCAGGCATTACAGGTAATGTGAACTGTTTTTGAAGACTTTAAGGAATTGGACAATACTCATCATGTGTTAAATGATTAAAAGCAGCATATGACTACATATATATATTAATAATATCACAATTTTTGGCCGGGCATGGTGGCTTACACCTGTAATCCTAGCACTTTGAGAGGTTAAGGTAGGAGCATTGCTTGAGTCCAGGAGTTTGAAACCAGCCTTAGCAGGAGTGAGACCCTCGTCTCTACAAAAAATATAGAAGTTAGCTGGGTGTGGTGGTGCCCCCTGTAGTCCCAGCTACTTGGGAGGCTGAGGCAGGGGGATCTCTTGAGCTCAGAAGTTTGAGGTTGCTGTGAGCTATGATGATGCCACTGCATTCTAGCCTGGGTGACAAAGAGAGACTCTGTCTCAGAATAAAATAAAATCATAATTTTAATATTTAATATATGTATATATAATATTACATATATTTGTTGTGAGAAAGAAATGGAACAGATTAAGAGATTGTGGATAACAGTGTTTTTACTTATTGCCTAACAATTCTAAATAAACCTGTATCCATTTTAAAATAATAGAACTACATAAAAACATAGAACATCAGACTCATGCCAAAGCTGAGTAAAAGAAAGTTTGCATAATGTTCTCCATGAGTGAATAAATATGAATGTGACATTGTTATGGAATAAAAATATTTTATTCTCAAGAGGTAGAAAAGCATTTTTAAAATATGTAAGTAAAAAAAATCTCTGAATAGCTTGTTATTTACCCATTCCATTATAACAGAGGAAAAGAGAAGTGGTAGGGCACTCTGTCCCTAGTTCTTAACAATTGTGTGGAGAAAACTTCAGCTCTTGAGCTTCAGTAGAATGTGAAGTAATAAACCAATACACAGGCCACAGAGCTGTCAAAACAAAGAAGGTTTCCCCCATTACTTGCCACTGAACAACGGATTGGGTAGATTATGATAGGGTATTCATTTCCTGTGAGGCCAGTTGCTAGATACTTGTCTTGAACAATAAGCAATTTGATAAGATATGACAGAATCAGCATTTTTAATAACACACTATATAAACTCACTTCCTCCATCACATGATCCCTCTTCTAGTCTGTCCCTTCCTGATCTGACCTTTTCATAATTATAGCCTCCTCTAGCTCCTGATTGAGGCTAGTGATTTTCTATCTACTTTCTATTTACTCCACCTCTTCTAGCGTATTTAAGTTTCTTCTGTCATACAGCCCAAGAACATTCATTGAAAGCCATACCTTTGCAGGTAACATAGTTAAAAACGACCTGCTATATACAATATTTTGGGGATAACTGCTCTACCATATATAATTAAGATGACAAAGTGGTGAGTTTCTCAGTCCTATTGTGCATTTAGTCTCCATTGGACTGAAAATCCTCAAAACATTTGCTTGTTTTTGTTTTCAGCAAGCACTGATTGGGTGTTTACTGCTTGAAAAGCAGTATGATAGTGTTGAACACAGAGGAGAGAGCTATGCAGAATTAGAGGGCATGATTCTTATGAGTACCATATATTCCCCATTAGATATTCAGTCCATCATCATTATCATTATTTGAGAATTCCGCATTGTTTACCCTGCCTACTTGCTATACACTCGTAACCCCAAAATCAGTAGTCAAGGTGCTCTCACAGTCATACACCATGGGCAGACCTGCACACTCCCAGCAGAGGTCTAACAAGGTGATGCTCTGCCTTGTTTCAGCTCTCATGTTGTAAAGCAGTGTCCTTTTCACATTCTATTTAGTGTCATTTTTTTGTTTTATTTTGTTTTCTTTCTTTCTTTCTTTCTTTCTTTCTCTCTCTCTTTCTTTCTTTCTCTCTTTCTTTCTTGTGATTTTTCTTGTTGATTTCATTGTTTAAAATATCCCTGAAGTATAATGTTGCTATGCTATCTAGTGTTTCTGAGTGCAAGAAAGCTGAGATGTGCCTTACAGAACAAATGTGTGTTAGCTATACTTTGTTTGGGCCTGAGTTATGGAAATGTTGGCCGTGAGTTCAATGTTAATGAATGAACTCTATATACGTGTGTGTGTCTATATATATATATATATATATATATATAAAATAAGATATTATACATTGACCACTTGATGAAAACGTGTGACCAGAGGCTCACAATAACGTAACCCTGTTCTGTTGTCCCCTAAAGCAGTGGTTCAGTATTTGCTAGTTTAGTGTTCTCACTGACTATAGAACATAACTACACACATAATAAAAATCAACTGTATGACATTCAGGCTGCTATTGAGGCTTAGGTAAAATTATTAAAATTGTTATTAATAATAACACTAGTTATTTATTCATTCATTCACCAAATCTTTATGGAGCAATTCTGTGTGACAGACTTACAGCAGTGATCAAACGGCACCACTATCCCTGCCATCATCGACTTTTTATCGAGGTTAAGATTTATTGATTTTTAAGAGCCTGTGTCAAGCGCTTCATGTATATCATATAATCTTTTCAACAGTGCAAGTATTTTTAGCCTCATCTTAAAGAAAATGAAACTATGACTCAATTTAAATAACTTGTCCAAGGTAAAATACAGTATCGTGCAAAACTGGGTTTCAAACTCAAGTTGACTTGAATCTAAACTCTGTCTTAGTCTGTTCAGGCTTCTATAACAAAAGACCGTAAATTGGGTGGCTTATAAACCACAGAAATTTATTCCTCACAGTTCTGAAGGCTGGAAAGCATAAGCTCAGGGTACTGGCAGATTCACTGTCTGGTGAGAGTCCACTTTCTTGTTCATAGATGGTGTCTTCTCACTGTGTCCTCATATGATGGAAGTGGCAAACATACTCCCTTGAACCTCTTTTGTGAAGGCACTAATCCCATCTATGATGGTTCAGCACTCGTGAACTAATCACCACCCAAAGACCCTACCTGCTAATAGCATCACTTTGGGGGTAGGGGTTTCAACATATGAATTTGGTTGGGGGGTGGCACACAAATGCCATTAAGTCCCCATTTATTTTTAATTACCTAAGACAATATGCTGAAATTAAAGTCAGAGAGAAAATAACATGACTGCTGAGTATTTAAATTGTATATAATAAATGCTACAGAGTAACAATTCATCAGATTCAACAATTAAGGTGAATGTTACATTGCGGAACTAATTTTTTTATTGCCTTTGGTAGATTCTTTATCATCTTGCTCTTCTTCAGAAACTGGAGTAACTTTTTAAATGTTCTTGGTTTTTGAATTCTGAATTTACATATACCAATATATGAAAATGGGCAACCTAGATATTTTTTCAGATTAAACTTTCAAGAGGGATGGAGATTTTTACTAAAGCTTTGGGAAGATAAGAGATTTTAATCACACATTTCATGGTTAAACTTTATAAAAAACCTTTTTTTGTTTGTTTATTTTTTGTTTGTTTTTGAGATAGGGTCTCACTCTGTCCCCTCAGCTAGAGTGCAGTGGTGTCGGCATAGCTCACTACAATTTCAAACTGGTAGGCTCAAGCAATTCTTCTGCCTCAGCCCCCTGAGTAGCTGGGACTACAGGTGCAAGCCACCATGCCCGGCTAATTTTTTCTATTCTTAGTAGAGACAGGATCTCACTCTTGCTCAGGATGGTCTTGAACTCCTGGCCTCAAGCAATCCTCCTGCCTCAGCCTCATAGAAATCTTTTTAAAATGTCAACATAGTTTTCTCAATTTCAGCTAATGACATTTACCATCTCAACAGACACCTGACTGCCTCTTGAGCAATTCCACATCCTCAGGAGTCTCCATAGACCTTATGTCTTCTCGCCAGCGTTTGTTTTGCTGCCTAACCGATAATACAAATTCTAATCAATGAGATTAGCCAAGCCAAATATGTGTGGTAGCCAGTCTCATTGTGCCCCTGGCTAGTTTCATTTTAACACGCTGTACTTTACCAATATTTTTCTAGTTTGAATTTTATATTTTTATGATGGCTTAGGGATCATATTCTTTTATTTTAAAAAAAGTTACATTTTCAGTGGAAATTTTTGAAATAAGGTAAGATAAAAGGAAGAAAATAAAAATCTCTAATAGTTACATGCCCAGAATTAATCCAAGATTAACATTCGCAAATATATTACTGCCAAGCTTTCAAAGTATTCAATGTTCATCTGCGACAGTGTTTTAATGATTACATCATCTTTCAGAAAAATATTTTGGTGATGTTTCTTGGATATTAGGAAATCTTTTTTTAAACCAGAGTTACAACCATATACTTTTTGATTATTAGCTGTATGAACTTTACATTTTAGAAAACCAGTTAAATGAAAATGTTAACATAGGATATGGAAAGGGCACAGAGCACATTTAAAAAATACAGATACATAATTGGGAACCAAAATATTTCTTACTTTTCTCTATTATATATTTAAAGTTTCTTTAAAAAAACATAATGTGTATCTCAACTGTGTATCTTTAAGGTGAAAGCCATTTCAAAACATTGATTCTTTTGTTGAGTACATATATGTTGGGGGAAATTGTAATTTTCAACACTCATACTAAAGACTACTTTGTGAGGTCTGTTAGCCAAGCATATTTTTTTTTTGAAGGTATTTGCTTTATTCGCTGTTTTTGTCCTTGTCTTGGGGAGTTTTACTGCCTGATAGACTAAAAAAAAAAAAAAATGCAGCTGTTATCATGGTCACAATCATTACATTTTATTAACTAATATTTCACTTGTTCATTTCAACGTGTTCTCAGGTTAATATGCTGTGATTCTTCTACGTGGAGTTATTAATTTCATATAAACCCATAGGATATAGAGAAATATCTATATAAATAAGCAATCAAGCGCTTTGGTTTGGAAAAGGGCATATTGCTGAAAGCATAGATTTCTTATGCCAGAGCGCCTGCTTGCCTGGGTGGGCAGCTGGGCTGTGAGTCTGCATGACCTTTGCACTTTGCCTCACTCTTCCGTGTTACTGTAAAAATGAAGCAGCGTTGCAGGACCACACAATTTTCAATAAACATGCTTTCTTGTTTGTCACATTGTTTGACAGGCTTTATGTTTTGTTTTTACTTTTAATTATACATTTAAGCTGATGTGTTGCTGCTTAAGTGTCTGTCAATAGTTACATGATTTTGAATTCCTGTGCCAGTGGGGTTGATACATTGGGTTACATTTTCTTCCAACCCAATCCTGGCAAAGATTTTATTTCCCCATCAAAATGCAATTTTCTTTGACTTTGTCAGTTTCATTTAAATCATTTTACAATTGCTGCAATTTGAAAGTCTCCAAACTTGGAATAAAAATCTTTTAAAATTTATACTCGTGTTATGATTTTTGAAAGAACACGACAGATTTCCTCTGATGTTTGACTGCTGCTCTATATTCTTCACAATTTTGTGTAGGAAGGAAGAAGAATGGCGATTCATTCACATTGTTCATTTACTATCCTAGACTCAAGGCCGGGGATTGTAATGCTGCTGTAACAAAATAGCTTCCCCTGTGCTACAGTGTGCACTCTTGAAAAGATGATGGGATCAGGATTTTCATATTAAGGTGGAGGAAATCAATTTCATTTCTTCTGCTTTCAAGGTAATTTGCTGTAACTGATCCCTTATTTCTTTATGGTGACAGACTCTTACCACTTTTTCTTGTCAAATGTCACAATATCACCATAATAAAATACAGAAGCTGTGTTGCCGAATAAAACAGCTATCAGACTATTTCTGCAACACAGTGATTTTTAGATGCACCAAACTGTGACACAGTATATGTGGAAAAAAGTTAAATCGCAGTATTTTCTACAATGAAATTCACAGATTGATTTATTAATATTTACTGCAAAGTGACATTAAGACATGAATATGGAGTGTCATTCTGCTTTTAGGTGTTGGTAATTTAGATGGCAGAAAAATACTTTAATATATATTTTATAATTATAATAAAGTAAAATGATTATAAGGCAGTGCAATCCACAAATTTATGTGGAGAGAAGAGAGATTTTAATTATCTCTTACTTTCATAGAATACGTCATCATTTTTAAATATTCTACCACATTATCCTGTAACAAATCTTTAAAACAGACATTGTCATCCCTATTTTTACAGATTAAAAAACTAAATTCCAGGATTAAAAAAAATTAAAAATGTCTAAGATTGCATATTTAGTAAGTGCAAATTCTCTCCTGAATCCAGATATAGTGTTCATTAGCTTTCGATTGGTTCTACATTCCATATTATATTAATAGAGAGTACTGCTACTGGATAATTAGAATTTGACAAAAATACAATCTAATAAAATAGCAATATGGAGAATAGATATCCCCAGTAGTAACTCTGGTGTAAATACTGTTCGTTGCAAGGCATCTTGGTGTCTCTCGGCCATACCTCTTATTTTGTGGCCCTCTCTGTCCCATTCTTTAAAAGAGTGGCGCCACCTGTGATCAGTGACTACAGAATGGAATTCGTTTCTGCTTGTGTTCTTCCCTCCCACCGCCTTCCTCATCTCACTCTGCTGTCACAGTCTCTCTGCTTTGCTCTCTGCTGTGCTGCAGCCGTCTTGATGGGGATGCTCTCTGTGCTATACGCAGCCGCTTTTTCCATACACGCAGCAGGGCCCTGCTCACAGCAGCGGGTGTCTGAATTAGAGGGCTGAATCTTCCACTAGTACCTTGATATTTTGGGCCTCAATTTCCTTATTTGGAAGACGAAGATACTTAAATCTGTAAAAGCACAGGGTTATTTTTGAAACAGATTTAGATACTACATATAGGAATTTTGAAAATTATAAAACGAAATAATTTTAGCAAAGCAGTCCAGAATTGCTGAATCTTATTGCTGAGATTGCTGAAAATTCAAACATGATGTCAGTGGAAGGCATGTGCTTATTTCCCATCACTATTTTCAGGGTCTTACAGAATGCACGCAGTGCACTATGGCATGGGCACTTTTTCTTGGCCTTCTCAAAGTGCATTGCTTATTTTTTTACTTGTCCCTTCAACATTCGTTCAGTCGTCCTATACTGAGCCTTTCCTGCCTGAGGAGCAACCTGCACAGCCCTGGGGACACTGAGATGAATCCCTGAGGCTTGTTTTCCAGGAGTTTGGTGGGGCAGTTGGGGGTGGCTGCTGTAAACAGTGCAGTAACAGGTCTCAGGTGCCCTAAGGGGTGTTGACCTAGTTGGGAAGATTTGGTTAAAATTTCTTAGCAAGATTAATAAGTAATAATAGCCAGTAGCAGTCATATTCTCTTCCATTTCACTCAGAGTAAAAGCCACTACCCTTAAAAGGGCCCCCAAACCACTGCACCCCCTGCTTCACCACCAGTTTTCTCTCTCCTTTCATTGACACTCACCCAGGCGAATTTGATTTCAGCCACAGTGTTCTCCCTTTTATTCCCCAGACTCTCCAGGCATACTGTTTTCTCTGATTGGAATGTTCTTCCTCAGATTTCCATGTGACTTGCCACCTCACCTCCTTCAAATCTTTGGTCAAATGCACTGTCTCAATAAAGTCTTCTCTGCCCACCTCACTGAAAATGACACTGTAGGCCAGCCCTGCTGTAATTTTCTTCATGGGAGTTTTTACTTTTAGCACACTGTATTATATTATACTTGTCAACATCTGTCTCCGCTGGAATATGTGCTCTATGAGGGCTGGGATGTTTTATCCCCCTTGTTTGTTAAGTGGGTTGCTTTTTCAGCTCTGAGAAAAGGGCCCAAAAGTGTTACCTGTGTGTGAGCCAAGCACTGTATGGAAAGCTTTACACAAATGATCTCACTGGATCCTTACAGCTAAGCCAAGAGTTAGGTCCGCCTACCTCCTCCGTGTCACAGCAGAAGCTGCAGTTTCAACAGGTGTAAGTAGCCTGCCCCAGGCCTCGGCTAGTGAGTGAGAGAACTATGTTTTGAATCTTGGTAGATTGCTGCTAGAGCCCACGTGCTTACTCCTTGTCCTACAATCGAGACTGGAAAGAGCATGATGCACACTATCTGGGTGATGGGCACACTTATAACTTTGACTTAAATTATACAAAAGCAGTTCATGTCAGCAAAACATTTGTACCCCCATAATATTCTGAAATTTAAAAAAGTTATTAATCCTGATTTTAAAAAAGAAACAATGAACAAAGATTATGCCTATTATTTTTCTCGCAGCTGGCACAGCTCCAGAAGCCTCCCCCTCTTCTTTTTTAGTCACTGTATATTTATTGGTCATTCATTTGCTTTCACTGTAGGATATTCAGATGAGGGCCACAGGGACTGGAGTAGCTACCAACCAGTTTAAATAAAAAGCTCTCCTAAATGTGCATGATTACATAGAAATACATTCTTGAGTGTTTTGTGACTCCCACATTCATGCCTGTATGTTAGTACATGTTATAGTGCTTATTTTTAATGTTTTTTTGTTGAAGTAACACAGCATTTTTTCCCTCTCTATTTGAAACATTAAATTCGGCACCCTGTGTGATTGTTGGAGGAGGCAAGTGATTCTTTCTATTCCCGGTGAATGCACTGACTTTCTGTAGCACCTCGTGAATGTTGGTTTAACTCAGAGAGTCTCTGTTTTCTAACTTGTAGAAGCAGATATTGAAGTTTGAACATTCTGTAATTTTATGTAAAGTGTTGTATATAATCACATTTTGGTAGTAACTTAATTACTTATGGAATGCTACAGATCAGATATTTAAAGGCCATTAAGATACCACTTCATACATTGCCTTTTATTTGGACACCATTGTTTTCCTACCTTATTCAGATAAAAATATACTATTCATACAACTATTCAACTTCAAACTCTCAGCCACACTCAAGTTAGGAATTAAGAATGTTGGAGGCACAGTCCATGCACTGCCTGTGCTGTGACCATTTGCTGACTCAATGTATGACTTAATATACTCGATCTCATTTGAGGAAATAGAATTTGGAGAAGAAAATATGCATTTAAAATAAAGAAAAATGTTTTGAATTTTCCATGCTAATCTAAAATAATCAGTTTTATTTCTCATTAAATATTTGAACTATATAATATATATAATATTTCTATATTAATATATAGAAATAATATTTCTATTAAAAATCTATCAAAATGTAATAGTGACTGCCTCTCTTAAAAGTAGATCAGCATCAGCATCATAATGGCATATTATTAGGTTTATGCCCTTTTTATTCTCTTCCCTGAAATCATGCAAACCTAGCGCTTTTAGTGACATGACATTTTAGAATTGTTGCGAACTTTAGAGTTTATTTCCTCGAAACCTTTTATGTTACAATGAGGAAACGGAAACATCGGCAGGACGCAGGGACTCAGGGCTTTGGCCAGGAGTTATGTTGCTCAATCACGATGATGGAAACATGTGGTCACGCTGCCTAGAGCTCTGTATGTTGTTTTTCCACCGGGTTCCAACAGAGATTTCTAGTTTACTCTGTGTGATTCCAAGTGGCTTTTTGAAGGATAGAGATTGGAAGCTCACTATCCAGGGTATATTTATTTTCAGTTAAAAGTTTAAGAAGATAGACATTCATTTTCTCTCTGAGTATTAAAGCAGTCTTATAGAAAAGAAATGAAGAATACTAATTATTGCCAAAGTACCGTGTAAATGCAAAGGCAATCTTTGACAATTAGAGGACCATTAACTTAGGTTATACTATGAATTATTAAAAATGATATATTTGAGTTTTAGGAAAAAAATCATTGTCTTTATACTGAATTATGAGTACTCTACTGGTGATTTTATCGTGGGTTATGAATCGAGGTTTAAATATGTAACTTAAGAGAGAGTAAATGTTTGGAGTTAATGACACCTGTATATTTTTTGCTCCTGTTTGATAAATATTCTATGCAACACTCAGTATACTTAAAATTCTTTCAGTGAAATTTTTATCACCTCATTGGAGTTTATATTCTGACATGGAAGCTTAATACTCTATTTTATATACTTCTTTTAAAAGAATATTTAAAATGTCTGGAGTCTCCACTATGTGTCTGGATTTCTAAGTGAAGTATAGGATAGGTTAGAAACTAGTTAGGGAGCTACGCTATAGGTATATGGTAAGTTAGCTCATTTTCTGAACTACCAGAAAATACAAAAGAGATTACAGATTGATACATGATTGACAGGCAAGTAAGTGCTGTGGAAAATGTGATTTAAATTGTGTTATGGAGCTATGTATTCTGTTCCAAGAAATTTAATCATTGTCCTTATTTAATTATGTTTTCTGTGCATTTGGTTTGTAAATTCTAATTCCTCTACTTTTCCTCCTCATTCATAGTTGCTTATTTCTTTGATATTTCTAGTGGCAGGGCTTTTTGTTTTGTTTTTGTTTCTAATCCTGTCTATAGAACAGACTACATGCCAACATATTAAGCCTCTCGGTTTGATTATTTGTTGCTTTTCTACCCAAGAGCCAAGATCCTTCGTATGACCTGCACTGCACACAGTCCCAGGTACATTTTAGGTGCTCAATAATTTAACACTGCCATCGAGAACAGTAACTGTGTCTCCTACTATTCACCTTCTTTGTATCATGAAATGTATCGTGATTTATGTAACTCCAAATTTGTTGTGTCTTTATCAATACAGCAAAAAGATTATTAAGACAGAAATTAAAAGAAGATCCTTATTTTTTTCCTCTGAATTTACACAAAGAAATGTCTTTCCAGTATACATTTCATGGAATTCTTTTATTTTGAACACATTTGCCATCCAGAGTAGATATTTTCACATTTTTATGAGTCTATCCAGATGTCGGTGGTATAATGTACAAATGGTTCTCAGTAAATTGTGTTTGGATCACCTATGGAATATTGCATGTTAAGCTGCAAGGGCAATCCTCAACACCTGGGCTTGTCTCTGTCATCTTGCTTCCATCTGCTGGTTTCCAATAAATAATTTACCCCAGCCGAATAGAAGTGCCTAGGGCTTCAGGTACAGAGAATAATGTAAAGATATGAGAGTCCAGTAAGGGAATGTGAAACTGCCACACATAAAATCAGAGTGCAGCCTATGCATGTCTTCCCTGTAGAAACCAGAGATTATTCAAATGCTACATGGCTTTGTGCGGTGACTCAATGGCAGGAAACTACAGACAAGCAAGTTGCTGCTCCCAGGTACCTGGGGGAAGGCAAGTGGGCTTATCTGCACAGAAGGACAGCACGCTGTTCTAGTCATCTCATATGTAGCAGCTTGTCTGTTTCTTACTATATTGTGATAATTATTTCAAATGATGACCACAGGAATGCTGCTGAGAAATATTAACCCTTTCCTGATAGGTCAGTAGATTTTCAAAGCAGGTAATTAGTAAACTTGCAGGTAGCTGGCAAACACAGCCTTTCTGACAGGTGTAAACCAATTTGTTTTAAGGAAATATGCATAAAATTATAACATGTATCTACATGGCATGGTCAGTGGTAATTACATTGTGATAGTGACTACAATTAAGATTACTATGTAGTTATAAAATTGTTGGCTTTTACAAAAAAAAAAATCCATCTTTCTACTAATTATTATCCCTTCATTAACTTTCCCTGTTGGGAATGGAAAGAGAATGTTTTGTTTCTTCAAGATCCAGGATTGCTTCGAGAGATTCCTTTAGTAGGTTCATGATAGGAGCCATGTGGATTAAGTAGCAAGATCAGGTCTGTTTAAGACAAACCAAAAAAGAGGAAGGTAACCTGAAAACACAGCAAACATGTCAGTGCAGATACAAACTTTGGACTTAAGTTTGTTTTTTTTTTTTAAGAAAAGAAAGCTTTTATTACGTTCAGAATACTTTAATCTGCAATGTCTTAGATTCATTTGAATACTGACAGAGTGTCAACTATGGACATGGTTCAGTCTCATTTTGTTTTTATCCAGGTTCATCCATGGGTGGGGAACCTGCGGTCTCAGGGCCACATGTGGCCTTCTGGATCCTTGAGTGCGGCCTTTTGAGCAAATCCAAATTTTACAGAACAAATCCTTTAGCCATTCCTCCTGTTCCGTACACAGTTTGTTCTTCCTTACCTAACTTGTAAATGTGGAGTAGAATTCCTGGGGGCCCAGCTGGGGGGGGTTTCTCATCTCATTCCATCCTAGATGAGCTTCTTCATTACTATCACTGACTCAGATCTCTGAATTTATATCCACAGCTCAGCCTTCCCCCTCTTCCCTCTCCTACCTCTATATTTTCAGCCTTGTTTTTCACAGGTGCCTAAAACTCAGCATGTCCAGAACTGAATGTGTGCCTTTCCCTCCAAAACCTGGTCTTCCTTTAGCACCCCTGCTGTTAGCATGTGGTATCTCTACTTATCTGACTGCAAAAGCCAAAACCACAGGAGTCATGCCTGGAACCCCCATTCTGCTCTGTGCCATTATTTCTGTCCTAACTTCCCGATTTCCTCTCTGTTCACCCTCCTCAAGTCTACTCATTCTCCTCCTATTTATTTTCTCTAATAGGAGTGGCAGCATTTTGGTTGTTTTAAGGACATGTTATGCATATGTTAACATACTACTTCTCTGCTGAAAACCTTTCCGGGTCTTCCTGTTGTTTTAAGGCAGGTTTTTTTTAACCTCTGCACTATTGATATTCAGGCCAGGTAATTCTTTGTTGTGGGGGCTGCCCTGTGCTTTGTACGGTGTTTAGCAGCTCCCTGTCTCTCCCCACTGGATGTCAGTAACATGCCCATCCTACCACACGTGGCACCATAGTTGTGATAACCAGCATGTCTCCATTCCATGCCAAATGTTGGGGTGCAATTGGTGGACAAAATCATTTTTGTTTGGAAACTATCGCTCTAAGGATGAAGAGCAAAATCCTTGGCAATAAGTCTGTGTTCTTACATTATCTAACCCCTGTCTGGGCTCATCAAGCTTATTGCAAGACACCCCCACCCGCTGACCTCACTTTTCCTGCTCTGGCTTCTCACTGTTTCTCAGCCTACCGTGGTCTTCACACTGCAGAATTTCTTCTTAGGTTGTCCCATTGTCTGGAACACTCTCTCTCACTCCCCCACCCATATTCCCTAGTTAATTCCTAAGTTTCCTTCATGTTACACTTCCAATATCTCTTTCTCAAAATAAATAAATAAAATAAAATAAACTTTCTCTAATCCCCCAGATTAAGTCACGTGCCCAAATTATACTCTTTATTAAATCCAATAATTGTGCTTTAGAACATGCATCGCTGTTTAATCACTAGTGAGTGTGTAATTGGTTGATGAACTTCTGGCTCCCTCACTAGCATGCAGGATCCCTGAGGGTGGGGCCTGCACTTTCTCGTCCCCACCATTTCCCCCATGCCTACAATAGAGCATGTTATAAATAGTACCAGCGGCCGCTAGTGGGATTGTACTGTTGGGTTGCATTTAACTAATCATTAGGCTGTTGGTGAGCATGTTTGTTGGCTCAAACAGAAGGTAGTATGAGAGAGACTTGAACAAGTTAGGGTGTAGAAAGCACAGGCTGATGAGTGTGAGGAAAGAAAGGGACCACTGAATTAGCCCACTTGATCGCAGCCAACAAAGCAACGATTTTGAAGTCTAGCCGTAAAGCTTTGGGTTGTGGTTAAAGTTACTAACTCTGAGGGAGTGAAAACCAGCGTGGTTGACAATTCCTAGACTTTATACTTCATTTCAGAGACACTTGCTAATCATATGACCCAGCATAATGGACCTAAAGATGGTATGAAACTGAGATGTCAATGAATTACAATATTTTAATTCTTGGGATGGAAGGCAGCATCAATTTTAATTCCCATGTTTCTGTCCTTGAGGGGCTTAACACAAAGCCTGGCCCATACTAGGTACTCAGTAAGTACTATCTGAATGGATTGATAAATGATGTGTTTTTAGTATACCTATGGTGTTTTTGAAGCCCCTTTTATTTAGGTAGCTAGTTGTTTCATGTGGTTCTATTGGGATGGTTGATTCCTGTCCTCAGGGAAAGGGTGTGACTCATGACTGGCTAATCCAGGACCTCATCTCCCTGATCACAGTGATGGCTTCCTGGTGGGACGTCATTCCTGGTAGAACCAGAGTCCTCCGTGGAATGTGACAGAGATGCTGAGAAACCAAAGTCCTCTTTTCCTCTAGGATCTCAAACTTTGAGAATGATGTCATCCCAGAACCACTGTTGTCCATCTTGTCACCATGTAGAATATGTATATCCATCAGTGTGCCCAAGCAGAGACAAGTAAAGAAAAGAGATGGAAGTGAGGGATGTGGAGATGGTGGCCTAAGACCATACACACACCTGTCCTTTTTTCCTGGAGCCAGCTGTGCCAATAACTCCAGCACTCTGGACCTTTCATGTCTATGAGCCAGCAAATTTTACTTTTTTCCATAAGCAAATCTGTAACTTGCCACAGTTCTAATATAGTACTTTAAAATAGTGTTTGTTACTCTTTATTAAAGGAAGATTAGCCTTAACTCTTTTCTTGATCTTCACTGTTTGCATTATTTCAGCTAGATTAATTAGCGGGGTGGACTCAATTTCCTGCTCGTCAGTGGTCAATAGTACTAAAGGGCTTTATCTTAATAACATTTCATTTCTTAACCAAGTCCAGTGGTTGTCAGAGCATTAATTAATAATCCTTATTTCAATTGACACCTGTCAAAGACCACGCCATCGGCATTATGGCTGCTTGCACCATCCAGGTGATGGATTGCTGATCGGGGAGTTTCATGTTAACTATTGACTCAGCAGGTCCATAGCTCTAAGAAATTTTATTAATGTAAAATACAGTTTTGAAGTTCTGAAGTTGCTACTTCAGAATACCTTAGTCTCCTCTTGGTAGGTATCACATTTATTAAGCTGCAGCAATTTGAATAGTAAATGAGAGCACATTTCTATCAGAGTAGGAGGTAACTTCAAGTTGGCATACAGGGGATTGATCTGATACATTAGGTTTCTAAAATACCCACCTATATTATTTACCTGAGAGTGAAGCGAATTCTGACATTACGTGTTTCCTTCCTTGTCAGTGCCGAGTCATGTTTAACTGCGTATTGTCAAAGTTCTGTCTGGTATGTGTGGTAGAGTGGATGTTTTTCCTGCTACCAGGAAGGAGGCTTCTCTCCCTCTTTTTAGTGCACTACCTGTTTATGGAATGTTAACCAGAATAATATTTTGACAGGGTAGAAAATAAGGGCAAAAATACATTTCCAATGTTCTGCTTGATATTTCTTGAATCGTATTCAATTGACATTTGTCACAAATCTAGACTTCTTGCTAGAAATGTCAATAATGATATTGGATGAGCACTGATGAAATCTAGGTGTTTTGTGTGGCAGCTACACATACCTGTATTCAAAATAGAATTTACTTATAATGTTCCCTTTCACAATTTTGAATGAAAACAAAACAAAACAAAACTTGAATACATGGGTTTGCATAAGATAATGTGTACATTTTTGAATTTCAGGGTTTTTTTTAACCATGTTTTTTTCACATTTCCTAAATTCGTTATGATACAGCAGAGTTTTAAATATTTCTGCTCAAAGCCAGTTTCCTTTTTGCCTATTAGTGTGTCTTCGTATTAACTCCTGCTCCTAGGGAATGGCAGTCCATCTCGTGTCACCTTAGTGGAAAACCACTTGAAACAGTTAAAAGAAAAACTCCAGACAAATTAAATTTAGCAGAGTTTATTTGACGAAAGAATGATTCATGAATTTGGCAGCCCTCAAAACCAGGTGAGGTTCAGAGAGCTCCACCCATCAATGTGGGCAGGTAGTATTTATAAACAGAAAAAGAAATGAGGTACAGCAACAGCTTGATTGGTTACTTGGGCTGGGTGCACTGCCGCATCTGCCTTATTTAGACATGGTGTTATCAGTTAGCAGCCTGTGATTGGCTGAAGCTTGGTTGCTATGATTGACTGAGACACAGCTACTTGTTACAAGAATATACTCCTAATTAGGTTGCAGTTTGTTTGCATGCTAAATTAGATTGCACTTTACTACATGCATAGGCAGTTTAGGCTAAATTCAATTTAACAGAACCAAAAAATAAGCATGCCATCAGTTAGGCAAGCCAGCACAGAAAGGAAGATCAGGTTACAATGGCAGCAACTAATTGAGGACCAAGTTTTGGGTTATCTTTTAGAGAGGATGAGATAATTTTGAGACATGTTTGGTAAACTTAGTATCATTTACTAATAGTGTGTTAATTTATACAAAAGGGAAACAGGTTCGATATTAATAGAAGTCCTACATTTCATAAGAAACTTGCTGGGCTTAAAAATGGGAAGTCAAGAAGAATGGTAGAAAACTGTAGTGCAACATAAAATATAAGTTATCTGCACCAAAGAGGAATGGCTCAACAGCCTCCTAATTTTGAGTTGAAAATTCTGTGAAAGAATGATAAAATATGGCAAAAAACAATATGGTATTAAAATACTTTTTTTTTGAGTGTCGAAAAAGTAGCTCTGAGTGATGTATATATCTTGTTTTCTTTACCTTTTGTCAGCATTCAAGGACTATTTAGACAAGTTAGTATTCTAATTGGTGTTCTTAAACTTCTAAGATTTTTGTCACTCATAAATACTCATCCACTTTGTGAATTCTTCCCTATTTCATCAATTCACTGAATTTCACCCCCACTGGCCTCCTCCTTAACCCCCACCCCCATTAATTGGGCTCTAAAAGCCCAGGATTGACAAGGCTGAAGATGTGTGACTCTCTACGAATTTCCCACCTCTTTTTTCAGTATTTGGGACAGAGTTGAGAATGACACAGCAGTGGTGACAATATTAAGCTATGATGTGGGCTTTCATATCCTATCTAATAATGTCTTTCTCTTTGGAAAGAAAGCTATTATGTAAAGCTGTCTTTGTACCTTAAAGGCAATAGAGATAAAGGTAGGGAAATGATATGTAAGCTATTGAAAATGATATATATTTGTAAGATGCAACGGTCTTTTAAAAATTTATATTTAGTAAATTTATGAGTGTTTCATTCATAGGGAAAACGTTTTGATTGTTGCTATGTAAAATCTGTTCAGGATCACCTGTGATATGAAGGACTGGCAAACACAAAATTCAGGGGTGAAAGGAAGAAAAAATAAAACAAGTTAAAAATTGGACGGGGGTAGGGTTCCACAGAGGTGGTGAGAGAAGATGTAGTTCTGAGAGGAATAAGAACTGGCCCTCTTCGGTTTCTCTCTGATCAATTTTATTGCTTTCCTTCCTGCCCATTGCAGCTGCTGCCAAATGGCAAGTGTCCCTGCCTGGATTCAAAATGTCTGCTCTCGCCAGGGGAAGGTGTGTTCTGTATAGATAAGTCTCTCTGGGCAGTGCTAGTGGGTGTTTGAAATATTGGTATCAAAGTCAAAACAGGAGCTGGGGTTGGTGCTGTGGAAGGAAAGTTTCCATCCTGCTGTGCATTATTCGACCTGATTGGTTTATTTCCCATTTCAAGTATGAGTCTGGCATATCAAATGCCTCTTCTCTACTTTTTGTTTTTTGACTAAATGCTTATGTTGTCTTCAGTTCTGTGTCTTTCAGAACAGTTCCATCTGCAAGCTTTATTTTTAATTACTTCGGTCACCTCAAAAATTCTGCCTTCCTTACGTAGCTTAGAAAGCGCTTAATGGAACTTGGCATATGTTGTATCAGATTGACTCACGTTTAAACTGGCTATAATTTTGAAAGCCGATGGACTATTTCATTAAGAAGAAAAGCTGTACATATTGTTTGACTTTAAAATCTACTGAGGTACCTTGTTTTTAGAATTCAGAATATATTCAAAGAGTCAACACATAGACTAACAAAATTGCAGTTGTTTGGGAATCAAAAAGCCATCACATTACTCATCCTAATTTAAGAATGGCTTTTTCTGGTGATTACTTCCGTCTGTTTCCCAAACGGGTGTGAACAAATAGGGTTGAACATGCCTAGGTATGGTGAATATGGTTTGATCTTCCCCAAATCTTGAATTTATCTCGTCATAAGAATTACCGTCTAGAAGGAGATTCACAAATCAAAAACCCTCTCAGGGTCTCACTGGACACTTCATTCTCCCTTTCTGTGGATCTGATTTAGAGACTGAAATGAACATTGGGATACATAATTATTTTGTTTCTGTGTTCTCTTTCATCAGAAGCTTGGAATGAAGTCTTGCCTAAATAGTCTCTTCACTTTTCATGTAAAAATGAGCTAACTTCCTAATATTGAATAATTAAATCAGCATGGTAATGCCAACTTGAATCCTTGATGCTTTTGGCTTGAGGCCATTGAAAAATTTACAAAACAGTAAAACACAGCCTTCAGCATAAGATTTTGAAATATGAGAAAAAGAAGATTAGACCAAGTTCCCAAATGTAAAGCAACCCTTACTAAGTTAATTTTAATGCGTAAAAACCGAAGACTCTGTATAATTACTTACTGCAATTTCAAATAAGTTTTCACTCAACCTTTCATGCAACTTTTTAAAAAAAGACTGCAAAAGCCACAAACATGCATTTGTAATATAGAGGCGTTTATATCTGAATCTTTATCTATATAATGATAGCTATATCTATAATTAGATTGAGATATAAATATTTAGAAAGATAACTATAGGCAGCAAAAATTAACAGCAAGTACTTTCTGTCCTCTTTGCTGCTGCCTACGTTGGTGAAAAAGTCAGATTGAGCCCATGAAGGGATTGCATAACTTCTAGATTTTCTGGAAAATTCAAAAGGAGTGGAATGCTCCCAAAACATAGGAACTGAATTTCCTGATTGTGTAACCTGTAGGTATTACAGTGATCAACCAAAATGTTAGAGGAGATTTGGCCTTGTTTGCTTCGCAAGTTTGAGGACTTCCTATCAGTGCCCCAGAAATCAGATTCTCTCAGTTTTAAGTGTAGAAGAATTTATTCACTTTACATTACAAAGGAGGAGTTAAGAATCTCAAGTGCTTTCCTTCTTTTGTATATTACAGAAGGAGACCAAGCAACAAGCTCAGTCTCTACTACTTAGCTGCAAAATGAGAACAATTCCAATGATGAGGCACAATTAGTTCCATTTTATGATCACGTTACAATGCACTTTTATTTTTATCCAAACATATTCCTCCAAGTGAATCTGCAGGAAACTTTTTTATTTTGTAATTCCTGACTATTGAAACAATTCCATCTATGAAAACTCTTTAAAAAAATCTCTCTCTGAAGAATGCATTGATCTTTCTAGGGAAAGTAATTCTTTCCTTAGTCTTTGTTTTTTTCTTAAAGTATTGATTCCATTCTAGGCCTCTAAGGTTTGGTTTCCCTGCTGGGCTAATACAAGCCTCCTGAGTTGGGATGTTCTTATAGGAAGACATAGCCCTAGACCAGGGTGAGTAGCTTAGCTAATGTAATGGGGGGACGGGGAGAAGGGGAGGATCAGATTTTAGCTTGTAACTACTTTCCTTCAGGTGTTTTTTGGCAGTGCACAAACTTTGCAGCTGGACCTGGAGGCTGTGATTTCATTTCAGGTTACGATTTGTGTACATGCCTTTATTCCTTTAGGTTTGGAAATTAAGTCTCATCCTTCTTCATCCTTCTGTTAATACACATTGGTTTAAGTCAATTTAATATTCATATGATCACTGTATATAAGTCTAAGAGTTCAGACCCTTGGAACTTGTTTGTGTTTCTTTGCTTGTAATACGTATCTGATTATTGATTAAGAAAAATATGATGCATTTTGTTTTCCCCTAAGATATTTCTGCTGCCACATCTTAAGCAGAATACTGTGTGTGTGAAGCAGGAGGATAACCCTTGTGGCCCATTTGGAAGGGCAAAGGCATTCAAGCAAGGCGAGGCAGGAACCAGTTAGGGGCTTAACTGCTCCTCTCTCTTTTCACTCTGCTGGTCCCCTGAATACACATCTTACTTTGTTCTCAGTTTCACATCAACATTACAATAGAGAAGAGAAGAGGAAGTTGATATTGTTTATTTAATATATGAGTAATTATGCAAATCTATCATTCTGGAATGTTAAAACTCTCTGAGAAGTAGCCATGCTTGAATGTAACATCCCGTACAGCATTGAGCTATAAAATTAAATTACAACTTCTGAAAAGAGAGAAAGCCTTGTGTCACTTCGTTTGTTTTCTCCTCAAGTGAAATCCCTAAAGACAGTAACATGGAAATGCAGTAAGAATTATACAAGTGTCTTGGGAGTTCTGTTTCTATTAAGTAACCTGCTATATGATAGAGCTAGATGCTGTTAAGAACCATTTATGTAAACCAGTACAACAGCTCTTGAATGCAAGTATCACTATCTCTGTTCCAGCCATGGAGCAGCTGGTTGGAATGACTTGATCACTGTCTCTTAGCTGCTAAGTAGTGGAGCTGAGATTCACAGGCAAGGTTCCCAGCTCACCTGTGGACTCACCACCACATACCTGTACACAATTTCACTACTGAGCTCTGAACTGAGATATACTATGCACCAATGGCAAATATTAATTCAGTTATCTACAAATTTAACTGTGACTTTATTCATAGAATATCTGGTTAGTGAAATTAATTTTCAATTCACCCCAGTGCTCACTTTGCAAAATGAGCCAGCACTTTGAATACTAAATTCCCAGGTAACACCAAATACAAAAATTTCAATGATTTCTTATCCCCAGGAGCCATTCCTTTCACTTGGGTTCTTTCTTCTAAGCAGTGATTTTATAATGCAATTCATTTGCTTTCCTTCGACAATTATATACTTCCTCTGACAATGAAGAGTGACTTCATAGTTCATTCTCTGAACAAGAACTGTTGGAACAGTTCATCCCATGGAGAACAGTGGATGGAGCAGTTCGTTCTGTGGAGAACAGGAGACTGAGTAGTCAATTTCAGCTTTTCCTGATAAGTATCCATGAGGGGAAATAGCAAGTCAAATGAATTGGAGCTAAGAATTTGGATGAAGATGATCTGAGCCCAAAGGCCATCTGAGATTTACTTTCTGTGATAAATTATGTTGTTACTTTTGTGACTTTATGTTATAAAATTAAGTTATTTATTTTAATTTTTAAAAGTCTGCTTAATACAATCAGCCCAGAAAACTCTTTTTTAAATTTTTTTCTCACAGTATGAGACAGAAGTGATCTTATTTAAAAAGTGCTATATTGATAATAACATGATATATGCATATGCATTTGATGGATATATGGCATTTTGAATGAAAGTATCAATGATAGCAACCACTTTATATTATTATAGAATAACATTTTCATTAGCAGCTTCAACTGAGACATTAAGATCTGAATGAATTTCAAGACTAAACCTTTTTAATTAACTCTTCTGTAGCTTTGAGATATATTGTCAACTAATGGAATTTGAAGATGGAAATAGCATCTGGTTTTGAGATGGTTTCTACCTTCTTGGCTCGCATGAAATGCTACTTTGGATTATTGCCATTCAAATTCCTTCTATGTTCATTAAAATTAATTTCACAAATGAATATAATTAGGAGCATAATAACTTTAGTTACTTAATGCTATTAGCCATGAATACAGTAGTAAAATAAAGATAATAAAGATACTTTATTAAATATTTAATATTTAAATATTATTGTGTTACATATCTATCACCTTATTAGATTGTTCTTCCTGTGTCAAAATATGACTTCTTCCTGGATTAGTTTATTTGCAACAGTCTTTGATTTATACATTCTTTAAATTGAATAAGGATGTTTAAAGGCTTTGTAGAGGTTTAAAATTTGGCTTCATTACTCTCCCATTTCTAAATATTGCATTAGAATACAGTATTTTAGAATGGTAACTAAGAAAAAAATTATCGTGTTAATTGAAAACACGTGCATTTTATAGGGACACATAATTGAATTCATGGTGTTCGGAGTGCATCATA
This sequence comes from Lepilemur ruficaudatus, assembly GCA_963574885.1. Classification (NCBI taxonomy): domain Eukaryota; kingdom Metazoa; phylum Chordata; class Mammalia; order Primates; family Lepilemuridae; genus Lepilemur; species Lepilemur ruficaudatus. Next base: position 24,859 of record CAUYRT010097003.1, read on the forward strand.
TTTTAATAGTTTTCCTTGTCTTTATTGTAAAGAAAGAGACCATTTGTTTTCTGGTCATAGATACCTTTTTCTTCCAAGAGTATCTCCATCTGACCCCTTAATCACCTTATAGTTAGACAACTCCATTTTCTACTGTACATATTGACAGGCTATATATATTAATACTATGATTGCAGATAGGAATGGAAATTCAAGTTCATGCTTGAATATCTCCTCTTTAATGAGAAATTTTGTGTTTTTTTTTTCATATAAATCAATCTATAGACAAGTGGAGAACATTGGGATGGCCTAATTTTTATTAGAGTTTTATGTTTCAAATCAATTATATGGGGAGTAAGGGAGGGAGGAAAGAAGGAAGAAAGGGGCTGGGGGCAAGGTGGCTCACGCCTGTAATCCTACCACTCTGGAAGGCCGAGGTGGGAGGATCGCTCAAGGTCAGGAGTTCGAAACCAGCCTGAGCAAGAGTGACACCCTGTCTCTACTAAAAATAGAAAGAAATTAATTGGCTAACTAAAAATATATAGAAAAAATTAGCCGGGCATGGTGGCGCATGCCTGTAGTCCCAGCTACTTGGGAGGCTGAGGCAGGAGGATTACTTGAGCCCAGGAGTTTGAGGTTGCTGTGAGCTAGGCTGATGCCACAGCACTCTAGCCCAGGCAACAGAGTGATACTGTCTCAAAAAAAAAAAAAATATTATATGGGCTCTTTTTTCTTTTTTCCACAATGGCATAGCCACTGTATCTCCAGAAAGTACAAATGCCTGCACTGGAGTGACTTTTTATGGGTGCTGTGTTTGAGTTTTGCATTCCCTTGCATGC
>CAUYRT010097004.1:0-14359 GCA_963574885.1 Lepilemur ruficaudatus
TGAGCAAGAGTGAGACCTCGTCTCTACTATAAATAGAAAGAAATTAATTGGCCAACTAAGAATATATAGAAAAAATTAGCCGGGCATGGTGGCACATGCCTGTAGTCCCAGCTACTCGGGAGGCTGAGGCAGAAGGATTGCTTGAACCCAGGAGTTTGAGGTTGCTGTGAGCTAGGCTGACACTACGGCACTCACTCTAGCCCGGGCAAGAGAGTGAGACTCTGTCTCAAAAAAAAAAAAAAAAAAAAGAAATTAAAAAAATAAAAAAATAAACATACCTAAACAGAAAAGGTATAGTAAAAAATATGGTAAAGAAGAGAAAAAAATGATATACCTATATAGAGCACTTACCATGAACAGAGCTTACAAGATTATAAGTTTCTGTAGGTGAATCAATGAGTTACCAGCAAGTGTATGTGAAGGTCTAGGAACATTACTGTACACTACTGTAGATTTTCTAAAGACCATGCACTGAGGCTACACTAAATTTATAATAAATATTTTTCTGTCTTCAATAATAAATTTATGTTAGCGTATTGTAATTTTTTTCCTTCCAAACAGATTTATTGAACATAACAAAATTCTATATACAAAGTGACCTGGAATTGCTGCTTCAAAGCGTGATCCTTTCTTTCTTGATACGTCAGTCCATAGAGTGTTAAGAAGCAACTTACTCTAAAATAAATAGAAAAGTGTCCAATGTCCATTAAATGAATAGCCTAACTGCTGTAACTTTAGTAGTTCTATAATATAATTAACATAGGTATGATCTAGTCCCTATAAAAGGCTGCTAGAGAACTCATATGAAATGTCAAGAGGCCATTTTGTGAACTATCAGTGTGATGGCATCATGTTTCTAGATCATAATGTTCCCCTTATTTGACTCTAGGCACACCACAGGAATATCAGTGGAGTCAGAGGTTAGCTTAGCTGCTTGCTAGGCTAGAACAGATAGCACGCCAGCACGTTCATCTGACAGGATCCCATTGTAGCCCAGATTAAGTCCTTGTGAATCTGTGCATAGGACTCAAACAATGGACAGATTCTTCACTGTGTCCTCCAAGGGCTGCTCCAAGGTCCCCTCCATCCTGCCCATGTCATCCACCTTGGCTCATAGCTTATTCTAACATTTTTACTTTATAAACTTTTTTTTTTTTACTTTTTGATTATTCTGTAATAACACTTAGTTTAAAACACAAACACATTGTACAGCTGAACAAAAATGTTTTTTTCTTTACATCCTTATTCTACAGGCTTTCTTGTATCTCTAAAAAAATTAATTTATTTTTTTGTTAAAAACTAAAACACAAACACACACATTAGCCCAGGCCTACAGGGTTAGGAAGCGCAATATCACTGTCTTGCACCTCCACATCTTGTACCATTAGAAGGGCTTCCGGAGCAATAACAGGCATGAAGCTGTCATCTCCTATGATAACAATGCGATCTTGTGCAGTATCTTCTGAAAGACCTGCCTGAGGCTGTTTTACAGATATCTTATTTTTTATAAGTAGAAGGAGGACACTCTAAGTATGATACAGTAAATACCTAAACTAGTAACATAGTCATTTGTTATCAAGTATTATGTACTATCAATATATGCTATACTTTTATATAACTGGCAGCATGTTAGCTTTACAACAGCATCAGCACAAACACATGATTAATGTTACAATGGCCGATGTCACTAGGTGATAAGAATTTTTTGGTTCTGTTATCATCGTATGAGATTACAGTTGTATATGAGATCTGTCCTTGACTGAAACGTCGTTACGCAAAGCATGACTGTAAATGCCAACATGTAGACTCTTGGATTTAAAAAGAAGCTTATCTTACAGATGAAGTAACCAAAAAGATATTGGGAGGGCTAGGATAAAACAAGTCTGTAAGCTTCAGTCCAGTATTCTTTCTATGATAAAATACTATTTTAACTCTGGTTTTAACAAATTCCTATAAGAACATAATTTCATATTAAAACTGTTGAATAATTTAGATCAAATCAAAGCCATTAAAACTACCTGGAAGAACTTTCACTTTGCCATTCAATAACAGGATCCTCTATAGATGCATCACTTGTGCCAACAGTTTCATCTTCCTGCAACAAAGAATCAGCAATTCAAATATGTAGTTACATTTGCCAGCATATTACTAATTAGCAAACTACTACCTATTTTATAATATTTTTACCCCCCCAATAAAACATTCTAGTAAAAATATACGTAATTATTTTTCTACATATATCTATAACTCACAAGTGAAGCCTACCAGGTATTTAAACATTTCTGGCACACATTATCTTATTGATATCAAATATCTTTTTATTATTTCAAAGATTGAATAAAGTCCTTAAGCCCAAATATAACCTTCTTAAATGCTAAACCATTGTTTTAAAAATACCTATATGTCTTTGCCAAGTTAATATAATTACTCTATATATATCATTAAACTTTAACAGTATTTTTATTATGTAAAATTCGAACATACCAAAGTAGAGAGACTAGATAACCCTTGTGTACACTATGTCCAGTTTGGACAATAACTCACTGTCTATCTTATTTTATCTATATCCTCACCCACTACCTTATACCCTAGAGATTATTTTGAAGCAAATCCTGACCAAAAAAATCATTTCACCATAAATATTTATGAAGATTAGTATTCTTTTTAAAAGCACAACCAAAAAGCTATTGTTACAGCACATTAAAAAGGTAGCATCAATCCCTGAATGCTGATCATTCTTTTAATATCAAAATTTTCATGGGTAGGGAAGAAGGGGGAGGCATCTTTGATAAGAGTTCGTTTAAGAATTGTGACTGACAGGAAAAGAATACGAATGCCATATACTGTCAATGCATGATTAAACCCCCATTATACACTTAACAACTAAAGTTGTTAAGAAAACAAAAGGAAAGGACTGGAGAACAGAGGAACAGAAGAAAATAATTGTTATAAAAGTTATTACCATGAAAAAGGCAGGTCTGAAAAAAATCAACACTCAATGATCTCCATAAGGGGTGAACTCAATAATAAAAGAAAATATGTATACTGTATGTTGATCACACTGGCAAGCAGTTCTGGGTCTGTATAACTTATTATCACTGCTTATATTCCATTTCTTTCCATTTCCAGGCAGATCTCCCCTTACTCTCTTCTCTCACTGTCTCAAAGCCAAACATTTGCTGACATTTTTGATACCCTCATCAAGATAACATCTGAGGTACAAATCAGAGAAGACATCTAAAGGAAGTTACTATTATGCTCAGATTTACCTATTAAATGTCTTATTAATAAACCCCTTATATTAAAATCATTAAATAATTTTCTATTAAAGAAACGACTCTTAAAAGTGAACCCAAATGGATGATACAAACTGGTAAACAAAAAATCACATTGAATAAATAATAACAGATCTCTAACCTCTGAGGAGCTTTCTGAGTCTTCCTGTACACCTGAATTTTGACATGATGCTTGCGAATTCTTATGCTCTATGTTGGACCGAGTTTGATAGGTATGCTGACGCTTGCGCTGTGTCCTTCGTAAAGATCGCCCACAGCTAGGCTGATAATCATTCTGTAAAAGAGAAGGGAAATAGATTAAAAAAAATAAAAAGCTCAGTGAACACACAAGGAACGTATATAAAGCAAATTAATTAGGTACGGGTAGGGGTGGGGGGGACAAGGAAGGGATGAGGATAAATTGCCAAAAAGAAAATGAATATGCAACTATATTTCAATTATTTAATCCATCTTCCACTAACATTGATCACTGTCATATTTTGAAAACTTTGTGATCAAATTAAAGACTGCTGAAAATTTGGGTTACAAGAATATACCCATTCATAATTTATATATTATAACATTCATAATTATTACAGGATAAGGTAACACATCTGTATCATATTTATGTATGTATAATTCTTTGTACTTCAGTTCTGTAAAAAAATCTAGGAAAGCTTGTTAAAGCATTAAAAGACATAATTATATTTAATCATCTATATTTTAGTTCATTCTAGATTAGCATTCTTAAGATTCATAAGAGTTGAAAAAGATCTTTAGAAATATTTGGTCTACTCTCTGTGACAGAAATATGAAACTAGGTCCAGGAGAGAACTGTTAAAAATTAAAATGAAGTAATAAAATAAATTTTAGATTATTTATAACAATTGAAGGGAAAGGACTCAAAGTAATCTACATATAAAAAGTAAAGCACAACTTCATTTTTGGAACACAGCAAGGCACACAGACACACAAAAATTCATGCCATGCTTAATCCCTTATATCCCACTGAAGGTTACAACTCCTACTATTTGTGGACAATGTAGGAGAAAACAAATTCAGTTATTATAGATAATTCACTTGTGGTTACAACAAGAGTTCACAGTGTACTCATTTTATAAACAGATCAAAATAAAGATTTAATTTTTAAAAACTAAAATTTAAACTGAGGGACGCGGTGAGCATTGTGGAGGGGAGGGGCATATTTCTAACCCTTGCTAGGGAGAGGTAAAGATATAAAATGTAACCAAAATGTTGGTACTCTCATAATTTCCTGAAATAAAAAAATAAATTAATTAATTAATTAAAAAATTAAAAAACAACTAAAATTTAAAGTGAAAACTATTTTATTCTAATGTTTACAAATATAAAACATTATTACTGATATGGCTAAGCTGCAACCCTAATATACCATTAGGAGTAAACAAGTTTAAAAGTCTTATAAATCAGTGTCAAGAGCCATTTTATCTTTTATGTAAATGTGTCACATTTTCAATATAAACAAAATGTCTACAGACCTAAGTACTCTGCCTCTTAGGTTCAGGTAAGTCTGATTTTTGACTAATCAGCTTAGCAGGAAAAAAGAATAAAAATCATAGATCTGAGTCATTTAAAATTTCTAAACAAAATAAGCTTACCAGAGAATACAAAATAAACTAGCAAAATCACAACAGAAATTAAGAAAGCAGACATCAAAGTGATCTAAGAATATTTGGAGATATTTATATAATAATCAGCTAATTTGTCTTTATCAAGTCTAAATAAAACATTTAAAATTCAGGGTCTCTTGCCTCGATTTCTTTAACAAAATCAAAATTATCCTAGATTCTCCGAGTTACCACACTCTACAAGAATTACAGTTAAATCTAGGAACAAAACTATACATTCTTATGTCCCTAGTTTGGTGAACCGGAGAGTACTAATAAGGAGCTTACCATGTGCCTAATGTGGTATGGGTATCCTACTACCTGCTTAACAGTTTGTACTGGCAAACTGAATATAGTACTTCACAATGCATAGATCGAATTTTGCTCCTAAATGATTAGGTAGGCTAGGAATGGGCCTAGGGCAGGGGTCAGCACACTTTTTCTGTAAAGGACCAGAATGCAAACTATTTTTGGCTTTGGAGGTCATACGACCTGTGCTGCAACTACTCAACTGTCTTTACAGCATGAAAGCAGCTACAGACAAGATATAAATGAATGAATGTGGCTGTGTTCTAATAAAACTTTAAGAAACAGGCGGCAGACCTGATTTGGCCCATGGGCTATAGTTTGCCAGCCCCTAGCCTAGGGTATCTGAGCATTTGTTTTACACTGTGATTACTGGTCTGATAAAATTTTTAAGTTTCTACTTTAAGCATATGAAAATGTATTTTAATACAAATATTTTATACCTACAATGACCACACATACTAGATTTTTTCGGGACAGTCTTGGCTTTATGTAATTTTATTCTTACTAATAATAACCATTTATCTCAATTTGTGCCTCAAAAATAATTCCCTGCATGCAGATACCTATTAAAATAGTCCCTTAATACATAACTACTGTCTTTCAAAAACATGGTATTTGTAAATATTGCAAATATTCATCCCGAAAGTACTGCAAAACTAAACTTACCCTTTGGGTATTATAAGATGGCTTTTTCTTCTTTTCAACTGTATAAAGACTGATTTCCATATCGCCTTTTGCAATTCGACATTCTTCCTGCACCCTAATAACAAGTCAAAGATCAAAGAGAAAATCTCCAAAAAGGAAGCCACTAGTTTAAGAATCAGATAACAAAATATTAATACTTTTAAATGTAACATATGGTATTTTAACCATTTTTAGGTATATACTTCAGTGGCATTAATCATATTCACAATGTTGTGTAACCATTATCACTATTTCCAAAACTTTTTCATCACTCCAAAGATAAAACTCTGAAATCATTAAGGAATAAATCCCCATTTTCTCCTTCTCCTCACCCCGGTTAACCTCTAATCTATTTTATGTCTCTATGAATTTACCTAGTCTAGATATTTCATATAAGTGGAATCATATAATATTTGTCCCTTTGTGTTTGGTTTCTTAAACTCAGCATAATGTTTTCAATGTATATCCATGTTGTAGCAAGTATCAGAACTTCATTCTTTTTTACAGCTGAGTAATATTCCATCATATGGATATACCACATTTGTTTATTTAGTTACTGTGAATAATGCTGCAATGAATAATGATGCACAAATATCTATTTGAGTCCCTGCTTTCAATTCTACTTTAAAGTTTCAAGTAAAGAAGTATTTCAAATTGCTCTACTACCAGGGATTAGCATTCAGTTCATAAATTAGCTATGTTCCTTTTTTTTCTTATTACTGTTTCCTACTTACAGCAGAAAGAAAAAGAAAAGGAGAAAGCAAATTAGTTTTGCTACTTGTTGGTTTATCTGGTAAAAGGCTTGGTTAGGGAGATATTTGATTAAAATGAATTTTACATGTTCTCCTTCAATGTCCTTTCTCTTTTCTAAATCTATTTCCAGATGCTATGGATTATCTGAAGTTGTTATGATAGCAAATGTTAGGGTTTACAAACAAGAATAAGGATTCTAAGTTTGAAATTCATACTAGTGAAATACTTTCACCAAATGAAATTTACTTAAATGACATTTCTAAACATACTGTAAGCACTCAGGTTTAGTACATAATTGCACTCCCAAACTGCTCCAATATCTAGCTAACGGCCTTCTCCTCAGAACCACTGTTGAATTTAGGGTCCATATATCGCTCACATATTTAATCACATATTATCTCATATGAGTTTCTCCTTAATATGATTTGCATTCTTATCTTCTAAAGTAATCTATAAGCTCATAGAACACAGATCATGTTTTGCATTTTCAGTATTCCCCAAAACATTCATCACAAAGTTGAACAAATTAAAGATAATGGTTAAATCTTTCTTCTGGAGTGAACTAATTGGGGATAATATGGAAAAACTAATGCATGACGCAACTAGATTAAAAAATATCTCAGTTACCAGATTAACATAGTATACTTTAACTTACTTCCTAAAAAAAATAGAGCTTTAAATTTGTTTTAATAAATGTTACCTCATTGACTCACCTACTAACCCCATTATTTAGTTCATTGACCACCACTCTTCTGCTCCATGCCATGATATCTCTTTCTGTGGCCATCTGGCTCCGAGGAGCATTATTATGCATTTGTCGGACACCTTCAATTTGACCATTACGTCGGAGCCCAATGTTTGGGGAAGACAATATATCCATATTTGGACTTCTCAGAGCTAAAACAGAAACAAGGAAAAATACCACTTTCTGAGTAAAGGCACCAGTAAAATTTTCCAGATCAGAGCTTTAAATAAAACAGGCAAGTGAAAGAATACTGCTAAAAGAGCTTCTATCCCTTTGTTCTACATTTTCTGTACCCTTTCATGTTTTTTATACTTATGAATAAAGCAGGCATTCAATAAATATTTAAAGTTTCTACAGCTTTCTTTTTATTATTTCATCATATTATAGGGGTACAAATGTTTAGGTTACATATCGTGCCTTTGCCCCGCTCAAGTCAGAGCTTCAAGCCTGTCCATCACCCAGACGATGCGCACCACACCCATTAGGTGTGAACATACCCATCTCCTCCCCCCTCTCCTGCCCAACACCCGATAAATGTTACTACTATATGCGGACATAAGTGTTGATCAGTTAATACCAATTTGATGGTGAGTACACGTGGTGCCTGTTTTTCCATTCTTGGGATACTTCACTTAGTAGAATGGACTTCAGCATTATCCAGGATAATCCAAGAGGTGCTAGATCACCACCATTTTGTGGTTGAGTAGAACTCCATGGTATACATATACCACGTTTTATTAATCCACTCATGTATTGATGGATACTTGGGTTGTTTCCACATCTTTGCAATTGTGAATTGTGCTGCTATAAACATTCTGGTGATATTTTTTTTTTATAGAATGTCTTTTTTTTCCTTTGCATAGATATCCAGTAATAGAATTGCTGGATCAAATGGTAGTTCTACTTTTAACTCTTCGAGGTATCTCCATATTACTTTTCAAAGAGGTTGTACTAGTTTGCAGTCCTACCAGCAGTGTATGAGAGTTCCTATTTCTCTGCATCCACACCAACATTTATTGTTTTCAGACTGTGATAAAAGCCATTCTCACTGGAGTTAAGTGGTATCTCATTGTGCTTTTGATTTTGATTTCCCTCATGACTAGAGATTTCGAGCATTTTTTCATGTCTGTTGGCCATTATTCTGTCTTCTTTTGAAAAGTTTGTGTTCATGTCCTTTGTCCATTTTTTGATTTTTTCCTTGCTGATTTTCCTGAGTCCTATATAGATTCTAGTTCTCGGTCCTTTATCAGATGTGTAGCATGCAAATATTTTCTCCCATTCTGTAGATTGTCTGTTTCCTCTCATGATAGTTTCCTTGGCTGTGCAGAAGCTTTTTAATTTGATTAGGTCTCATTTATTTATTTTTGTTGCTGTGATTGCCTTTGGGGTCTTCATAAGTTCTTTGCCTAGGCCAATCTCTTTCCAACATTTTCTTCTAGAGTTCTTACAGTTTCATGTCTTAGGTTTTTAAGTCTGTTATCCACTGTGAGTTGATTTTTGTGAGAGGTGAGAGGTGCAGATCCTGTTTCACTCTTCTACATGTGGCTATCCAGTTTTGCCAGCACAATTTATTGAACAAGGATTCTTTTCTCCAGTGTCTGTTTTTGTCTGCTTTGTCAAAGATTAGATGGCTATATGAGGATGGTTCTATTATCTGGGTTCTCAGTTCTGGTCCATTGGTCTATGTCTCTATTTTTGTGCCATTACAATGCTGTTTTAGTTAATATAGCCTTGTAGTTTAGCTTGAAGTCTGGTAAATTGATGTCTCCCCATTTGTTCATTTTGCTTAAGATTGCTTTTGCTATGTGGCGTCTTCTCTCGTTCCATATGAAGCGTACAGGTCTTTTAATTTTTTTCAAAACACCTTCACATCTGACATCTACTGAATGCTCACTGAATATAAAAAATGTATTCAACATTTGGGAGATTCACAAATATTTATTAGTTCCAATTCACAAAGCAGCTTTTTGATCTAAATTCCACGTTTTTTTACTTCATTAAAGTGTTTCTGAATAAAGCTTCAATAATGCTTTCAAAATTGCAATATAAAAATATCAACAAAAAAATTTTAAAATCGAATTTTTATTTTCAAGGTTGATGAGCAATGAAAGAAGGGAAAAAGTAACAGAACATTTGCTTTTCTTTTTAATCCTCCAGAAAGGTTTGTATTAATTTACTTTTCTTATATTTGCAAATAAAACACAAATGAAAACTGAAATATTCAACTTTTAAAATAAATATCAGAAAAAATTCAAAACAAATTAACATAACAAGTAGAAGTCAGTACAGTCTCTGTCCAATGACATTTCAAATCTATTCACAAAAACCTAATTATTGTAGGTAGAACTCAATATCGGTTACATTAATTGACGTCTAAATCAAGGTGCTAAGAAAGTTTTATGTCTTAGGAACAAAGGGCCTGAATATAAAGGATTAACAGCCCACTTCTCATTTTGTCCTAGGTTCAGGAAAGCTTATCTGAGTTAGGTGTTCAAGTGACCCAAATGAAAAACCATTTTTATTTTAATTTTATGGGATACCAATGAAATAAGGAATTGAGTAAAATACCCTGTGAATCATCTCAAATTTAAATCACTTTACTCATTTTTGTGGAACCCAAAATACCACGTTATCCAAATAAATGACCCCAATTAAGTAAATATAAAAAGAAACAAATTTGCCAAAATTCCCACAAGAGGACTGCATTTTAAAATAAAATTAATAGGCTCTTGATAAAGGTAAATTTAAGACAAGCTAAGATTTATATAAAACTCAGATCCATACACATATTTCGTATAAAGTGAAAGAAGGAATATAATAAGTTAGAATATTCATTTTAAGATAGAATAATTAATTATATTAATACAATATCTTCTACTGTTATTAAGATCAAACTGTTGTGAAAGTCAATTCAGAAGTTGCATCTATATTCTCTAAGAAGAAGGTTTCCTGTCTTCAGAGGGCTTCTTGTCTTCCAGTGTATTTTTTATAAATTCAAGAAAGGAGGCTAGTATTCTGTTTTCTTCTCAAAAAAGGAGGGGTAGTAATTTTTTAGAGGTAGTAATTTCTAAACTTAAGGTGGCTTTAATTTTGATAACTGTATAGGTTGACTTTGAGCAAAAAGGCTGGACTTATTTCAAATTTTGGTTCTTAAAAATGTAAAAACATTGCAAATTATTGAGTAAGAAGAAAAGAGCATATTAAAATATACCAGATGTATTTCTTAGAAGACACTAAGTTATTTTAGCCACAGATTATAATGAGACTATGACACTTTGGTATATCTGATATCACAATTGTAAATCGATAAAAATGTGTTAATTTATAAATATAAAAATATTTTTCACATGTAATTACTTGATAAAAGTAAAATAACTGAAGTGCATTCATCATACCATTTACAAATATATAAATACTTACCACCATTAACAGAGTATGATCTATTAATTGGAAAATGTGGAACATCTCCTTCATTAATTAGTCTCAGATCTTGTTCTCTCTGTAGCTCTCTGATTATTCCATCAAGAATGCTTTCATCTTGGTCATTGGTTTGCTGCCCAATTACCTGTTCTACCACCTCACCATCACCTTAATGAGACCAAAGATAGAAAGCCACATATCACTTACATTTTAGTATATCCTCTAAATGTAGCAATTAACTTAATAATTTTCTAGAGAAATAATTAAAAATAAGATTATAAATATGTATCAAATAAAACATTTTATTTAAAGCTTTTAAAATTTTTGATATATTAGCTTATATGTTTGATTTAACCAAAGTTCTCAAATTAGACATTTTTATGAGGGCCTTCTCACCTGAAAGAATACAGTCACGTGATACATAAATGTTTCAGTCAACAACGGACCCCATATATGACAATGGTCCCACAAGATTACAATGAAGCTGAAAAATTCCTATCACCTAGTGATGTTAAAGCTATGGCAATGTTGTAGTGTAGTGCATTACTCATGCGTTTGTGGTGATGCTAGTATGAGCAAAACTACTATACTGCCAGTTGCATAAAAGTACTGCACATACAATTATTTACAGTACATAATATTTGATCATGATAATAATTATGTTACTGGCTTATGTGTTTACTGTACTATACTTTTTATCATTATTTTAGAGCATACTCCTACTTATTAAAAACATTAACTATAAAACAGCCTTAGGTCATTCAGAAGGTATTTAAGAAGATGGCATTATTATCATAGGAGATGATAGCTCCTTGCTTATTATCGCACCTGAAGACCTTCTAGTGGTACAAAATGTGGAGGTATAAGACAGTGACACTGATGATCCTGACCCTCTGTAGACCTAGGCTAATGCCTGTGGTGTTTGCGTTTTAGTTTTACACATTAAAAAGATTAGTCATCATGGTCAAGTGAGATTCATCCCAGGGATACAAGGATGGTTCAACATACATAAATCAATGTGATACACATCATATCAACAGAACAAAGGACAAAAACTATATGATCATTTCAACTGATGCAAGGACAGTACCCCAACACAATAAAAGCCATATATGACAGACTACAGCAAGTATATACTGAATGGGGGAAAACTGAAAGCTTTTCCTCTAAGATCTGGAACAAGACAAAGATACCCATTTTCAACAGTTATTCAACATAGTACTATATGTTTTAGCTAGAGCAACCAGAAAAGAGAAGGAAATAAAGAACATCCAGATTAGAGAGGAAGAAGCCAAATTATCCTTGATTGAGGAGGATATGATCTTATACCTAGAGAAACCTAAAGACTCCACAAAAATACTACCAGAACTCATACACAAATTCATTAAAATTGCAGGATACAAAATCAACTTGTAAATATCAGCTGCATTTCTATATGCCAACAATAGACAATCGGAAAGAGAAACCAAAAGTGTAATCTCACTTACATTAGCTACAAATAAAATAAAACATCTAGAAATAAATTTAACCAAAGAAGTAAAAAAATCTCTGTAATGAAAACTATAAAACTTTGATGAAAGAGATTGAAGAGGAGACACAAAAAAGTGAAGCTGGAAGAATCAATATTGTTATTAATAAAATGGAACTTGAAGGAATCAATATTGCTAAAATATCCATACTATCCAAAGCAATTGACAGATTAAAAGCCATCTGCATCAAAATATCAATGATGTTCTTCACAGAAATAGAAAAAAATAATCCTAAAATTTATATAAAACTAGGAAAAAACCCAGAAAACCCAAAGACACACTGAGCAAAAAGAACAAAACTGGAGCAATCATATGACCTGACTTCAAATTATACTATAGAGCTATAGTAACCAAAACAGCATGGCACTAGAATTAAAATACACACATAGATCACAATAGCATAATAGAGAACCCAAAATAAATCCACACATCTATAGAGAACTTATCATCAACAAAGGTGCCAAGAACATACATTGAGGAAAGGACAATCTCTTCAATAAATGATGCTGGGAAAAGTGGATATCCATATGCAGAAGAATGAAACTAGACTCTTATCTCTCACCATATACAAAAATCAAGTCAAAATGGATTAAAGACTTAAATCTAAGACAAGGATCTATGAAACTACTAAAAGAAGACTTTGGAGAAATGCTTCAGGACATTGGTATGCGCAATGCTCTTTTTGAGCAATAACCCCAAAGCACAGGGAACGAAAGCAAAATTCGACAAATGGGATCACATAAAGCTAAAAAGCTTCTTCACAGCAAAGGAAACAATCAACAAAGGGAAGAGACAACCTACAGAATGGGAGAAAATATTTGTAAACTACCATTATGATAAGGGATTAATAACTAGAAGATATAAAGAGCTCTAAAATCTCGATAGGAAAAAATTGAAACAATCTGATTTAAAAATGGGCAAAGAATCAAATAGACATTTCACAAAAGAAGACATACAAATGGCCAACAGGCATAGGAAAATGTGCTCAACATCACTGGTCATCAGAAAAATGCAAATCAACACTGCAATCAGATATCCTCTCACCACAATTAAAATGGCTTTTATCAAAAAGACAGGCAATAATGAATGTTGGCAGGGATGTGGAAAAAGGGGAACCCTCCCTTGTACACTGTTGGTGGGAATGTAAATCAGTGCAACCACTATAGACAACAGTATGGAGATTCCTAAAAAAAACAAACTGAAAATAGAACTACCATATGACCCAGTAATCCCACTGCTGGGTATAAATCGAAAGGAGGGGTAATCAGTATATGGAAAAGATAGCTGTACTCCCATGGTTATGGCAGCATTATTCACAATACCCGAGATTTGGAATCAACCTAAGTGCCCATTAATGGATGAATGGATGAAGAAATGATGGTACACACACAATGGAATATTATATAGCCACAAAAAAGAAATCCAGATACTTACAACAACACTGATGGAACTGGAAAACATTATGTTAAGTGAAATAAGTCAAGCGCAGAAAGACAAATTTCACATGTTTTCACTCACATGTGGGGGCTAAATGTTAAATATAATTGATCTCATGGAGACAGAGAGCAGTAGAATGACAATTACCAGAAGCTGGGAAGGGTAGCGGGGAGGAGGGCACAGAGTAGAAATGGTTAATGGGTGCAAAAATATAGTTAATTAATTAGACAGAATGAACAATATGTGATAGTACAACACAGTGACTATAAACAATAAGTTAGGGTATATTTTAAAATAATCAAAAGAATGGAATTGCAATATTACTAACATAAAGAAAGAATACATTCCTGATGTGTTGGATACTCCAATTATCCTGATTGAATTCACATTGTATGCCTGTATCAAAACATCACATGTACCCTATAAAGATTCAAGATACATAACTCTTATGTACCCATATTTTATTTTTTTTAAAAAAAGAATATTCAAGGTGATGGATGTATAGATAAAAGCTTAAAAAGTAAGTATTATAGGCATAGATGGCTCACACCTTAAAATTAT
>CAUYRT010097006.1:0-33006 GCA_963574885.1 Lepilemur ruficaudatus
AAAAAAAAAAAAAAAAAAAAAGGTCTTGCTTAGCCCAGAAGCTCGCAGACCTTTATGACGGTTCTCTGCTTTCTGCCCTAGAAACATGAGCAGGGAGAAGAGCAGAGAGCCATTATCTACTGTGATATCCATTCCTCTTCCCTTAGCCCAACATATTCTGTGCTGTCCCAGAGGGACTGCTGCTACATGCAAGCATTTGTATAAATGGGGAGGAAAGGGCAAAGAACTGTGACACTGGATGCAGAATTTACAGAACAAAAGAGAGTGTGATAAACCCTGTTAAGTAGAGAGCACTTAGCAACTGACCTCAGTTATTTAGAACATAATAGATGATTGGAAGAGGAGGGACAAAAACCAATTCTGATCAAGTTAGATAGATGTCTCCTCACCCAAGAACTAAGGACCATACCATATGTAAGATTCATAAGAAAGATCTTCAAACTGTTCTATTTAATTTTGTACATAAAACTAATAAATTGATTTCCTCATTTCCCAGGCCACCACAAATTAGAAACAGTCATTTCATATGAGAGTGAGGATAGGTACTAGGAATGAACTCAACTGTCAGCCAACACAAAGAGAGGAGGCAGAAAACTATAAAAAAAAAAAAAAAAAAGCATAACTTAAAATGAGAACCACAGCCATCCAAGGTCATCTACATATTCATCAGTAACACTTGCTGAAGTGTATTACTTTCATTTTTATTTAACTAACACATAGTGCTTACTATGTGCCAGGAGCTATTCTAAGTTTTTTTTTTACGAAAATTACCTCCTTTAATCCTCGCAATAACCCCATAAAGTACCAAGAGGTTACATAGCTTGCCCAAGGCCATACAATTCATCACTGGCAGAGCCAGGATTCAGCCCAGGCAGTCTTGTTCCAGGGTCCATCCACCGTACCAGGCTGCCTCACCTGATACTGCCTTAAATAAAAACCCGAGTTATCTGGGAAGTCCATTGACCTGAACCTTCTCATTCCCTTTGAATAACAGGTAAGTAAAAATAACAACATTGTAGTTCAACTTCTTTCCATTCTAAGCAACAAACATTATCTTGAATTTCTATATTGAAATTTCACAGGGTTACTATGAAGCCTCTAAACACGAAGGCAAAATCCCACAGCCAAAGACAAAAAATCATTAAGTTGCAGCCACAGAAAAAGGTTGCAGGGGGGCTTGAAACTCAATCCCCTGCTGGTAATTAGATTTATGATCATCAGAAGTTTATTTTTCTAGATAAAATATTAAACTATATTATATATATATATGCCATATGTAGTAATATAATTTAAATACTTAGATTTGGACCATGGGGATGGAGAATATGATAAAGAATAAGAAAAGTCTGGCCCTTGCCACCTCTTTATTTATGGATCAAATAACTTCTTGGAATTCTCTGAGACATTTTTGTTCATATCATCATATTTACGCTACCCCTTTTACCCCGGTATTAAATTTCGTTCCTAAACCACTAATGGTAGGGTTAGCTTTATTCAGAGTTTTACGAGTAGCTGTGTGTGTGTGTGTGTGTGTGTGTGTGTGTGTGTGAGAGAGAGAGAGAGAGAGAGAGAGAGAGAGAGAGAGAGTTTGCTCTGTGTGTAGCCAAAGCAGGAACTATTTACTTCTTTAAAAGAAACAGCAATGTGCATGTCAAAACAGCAGCCAAAAGAAAAGGAAGCCCAGTACTGGCCAGAGAAAGTAGAGCCAAAGATAATCTGGCTGCAGGAAGGAAAGACTGCAGAAACGATGAAGCTAGTGAGTGTCCAACACTGACAACATTTAACCTTTCATTATTATCACATGTAGATTTCCTGTAAATTCCTCAAGACTCAAATCTGACCCACATGCACACATGTGAATTGAGGAACTGATTCTAACATACATGTTCTAATTGCTTCCTTAAATTCATCTCTCCTGATTTTATCAGTAATTTTGAATTGATATGAAATTCACTTCTCCTTACTTTAGCAATTTTTTAAATTGGTTTTCACTTCATCTATTAATATTTGTTAGTTTAAATTTATATTTCATACTATTCTCAGTCTATATTTTTTATGTTGACGAAACTTTGAAATTTTAACCACAAGTGCACAGGATTGAATTAATCATATCTTTTATTTTATAGCATCCTGGAATCATTGGTCTATGCAGGGTCCTTCTTTCCATCACCACCCCCTTTCTTCCTTGATCTCCATGCCCAATACCAGGACCAACTGTGACACCTGATATCTTTGATATATGTATTTGAATATCCACTTATCTTTGTAAAAAGCATATTGTTACTTTGTGTTAAAATGCACAGTTTAATATATGTGAATGGGAATATATTATATTGATTGTTCCTATTTTTTTCACTCTATCATATGTTTTTAAGATCTATGCACATTGCAGCATGTACGTCTAGTTTGGTGCTTCTAATAGTTGAGTGACAACCCATGGTAATCTTCCAACGTGAATTACTTAACCACTCTCCCCAGTATAGTTCCCTGGGTTACTTCCACTGCTATCACCCCCAGCCCCACGCCCACCCCTGACACCACTACAAATAATACTGGGATAAACATTCTCATATAAAGGTCCTCTGTAAAAAATAAAATAAAAATCATGGACTAATTCAGAGTTCCAAGTCTGATACTTTCATTTCATAGCCAAAGACCTTACATTGTAAGAAGGTAAGAATTTTATAGCGTGCAGCCAAAGTTGAGGAATCATCAACTTACAGAAAATTAGTTAGTAGTAGGGACAGCACCAGGACTAGTTTGGTCAACTCTCAAACAACATGCGTTAACACACTTAATGTACTTACCAGGCTCATAAGGTACAATCTTTTTAAATTAAATACTTTTCATCATACAGTTATCAAAAGTGGTTTTGTTCAGATAAATCCGGTGTGCTATATCCTGGAAATCAAAGTTTTGAATATGGCACTATACTAGGTGACAAAAATGGATACAGTCACAAGGTAAGAGGAAATCTAATTGGCATCAGTGCACATGGGTACATAGCAGGCTGCAGTTATGTAAAGTATTTAAAACTCAAATGTGAGATAATAACTTAGCATCTACCTCCAACCAATTGTGTGGCTCGTTATTTTTGTTAAGAAGCCTCCCAACAGAAGATAAGTCTAGCATCTTTGGGGAGATGTTTTGTGCTTCTGAGCTCGCCACTGGGGCCTCATTTGTCATTTTGCATCGTGTGCATTAGGCCCTGAAAAGAGTCATTTTTGGAATCGTTGGTGGGAGGTGGGGGTGATAGAATGCAAATACCTACGTCCCCTTGGACAGGCTGCTTAACTTTTATGAGCCTCTGTTTCCTCATCTAAATTAGCGGGAGAGTTTGGCATGTAACAGACAATAAATAAAAGGTATCATTTTTTCTTTATTCTCATTTTTAGCTAAATTCCATGTGTTCCACTATACATGATGACAAATGGAATGTCAGACTGTTGTTACGACAGAAAAATGAAATATAGATTCCTTTATTTTCTGTATTACAACACTTCTTACTTTGCCGATCACTCTTACAATTAGTAAAATAATGTGCATGATGCACAAAAAAGAGGATTTACCATAAAACTGATATAGCCATGCGTTCTGGAGTTGCTGGGAGTTATGGAGTATGCTAGATGGGGAGGAGAAAGCAGGCTGTGCTTGGAAATGTTACTACATGTGTCTCTGGTAAATTGACTAAGGAGATCTCAGAAGAAAGGCACTGGAATCTCTAAACATTCATAATTTGTTGTGTTTTTTTTATTCTAAATAAATGTTTACTTTTTTAATTTTTTTAATTTTTATTTTTTTATTTTCCCCAGCATCCTTGCAGAGTTAAACTCTAAATAAATGTTTACTTTTATACTTAATTTTATATTTGTAATTTTGCGTCCCTTTTTTCCCCAAGGATATTCTCAAATTGAAGTACTTTGGATTCCACAAAACTTAGATTTATCCTTGAATGTAGGTAGAACATTGTAATTTGACATTATGAACAAAAACACGTAGATAAATCTCAATTCACACAGAAGAGTTTTGGGGGCAGAAGGGTCTCCTAAATTGAATCCTTGGGCAAGTCATTCTTCTGTCTGGGTCTTAGCTTTCTCATACTAAGACATGTAGACTTGCCTGGCCCCATAGATCCTTTCTAACTGAGAAAAATCCTAACTCCATCATATCTGGCTTGCCATACTTTCAACAATATAATAAATAATATTTTAGATGTACTCCATTGTGAACCCTTGTTTTTAAGAATTTAGGTGTCTTTATGCTCACTTCAGCAGCACATATATGAAAAAAACTGGAAGGATACAGAGAAGATTAGCATGGCTCCTGCACAACTATGACATGCAAATTCATGAAGCATTCCATATTCTTAAACATAATATTTTATATATTTGAAAAAAGATAAAAATTTAAGTCTTCAGTAGTGTGAATAATCACACCCACCCTCCAACTAAGTATTTATTTTCTAAATATAAATGAATGAATATGCTTCCTAACATGAAGCACACTAGTAATAGCATGTAACTGTAGAACTGCTTCATAAGGGCAAGAACATTTCTTCTTCTGGTTCTAGTTCAAACTGGCCATGATAAAACTACATGCTGATTTTCATTTATATCATTGCTCAAAATAATCCATTCTGAAAGAGGAAGAGATATTTTTACAGTCCCAATGAGACCAACTAAAATCTCTGTGTAAACCAAGTTGTTTTAGAAAGTATGAACAAAATATTAATAGATGAAACAGTTATAAGAAGTCAATGAGAGTTGTTTCTCTTTTGAACTTAGATATTTGATAAGATCTGAGAAGACTTTAAAAGGAAATAGATTGATAATCCAGTTTAGTCCTCAAACACAGGAACAAAAAAAAAAAATCTGCTCATTGGGCAGAAGAGGTAGGTTGTGGGAAGTACAGCCAAGTAGGTATGATGGAGTTGGGATTTTCCGAGTTGGAAGAGACCTTGTGGAGCCACTGAAATTTACATGTTTTAAGATGAATAAACCTGAGGCCCAGACAGAAGAGTGGCCTGCCCAAAGTCACATAACCAGATAAGGCAGACGTGGGGCTTAACCCTGTAACCACAAGTCTGGTGCATTTTTCTCCTTTATCGACCTGAGTTTGTAGAACCATCTGAATGCTTTCACACTTCAGTACCCAAATGGGAGCTTATGGTACAAAACATAGAGCAATTTTTGCTTTACCCAATATCAAATTTTATGATAAAGTTATAGTAATTAAGAACATGGGTATTGTTGCTGATGGGGTTCAGAAAATATGACTCCACAGTGTGATACCATGGCATTTGAGGAAACAGCAGAAGCAGGAAGATCACTCTCACCTTTCCCCCACCCTTCTCCCTCAAAGCAGGTCATTCCAACCTCCCTATACCTAGAGCAAAGGAATATCCTTATCCTTGAAGACACAAGGACACCAAGAAGAATCTGAACAAATAGTCCTTGCTAAGTTCCTCCCCAGTTTATAACCATCAGATCATACCCCCTTTGTTCAATCACACATCTGCAAGACTGTCCACTCCTCATCAAACCTAAGCATAAAAACACACGTTTCCCTGTTTCTTTGGGTCTTCATTTCCAAAGGCAATCATGTAAAACTTAAATAAATTTGTATGTTTTATCGTGTTAATATGTCTTTTATTATAGGTGTATCAGCTGTGAACTTTGTGATGGGTAAGACAAAGATATTACTTTTTCTCCCCTACATTGCAAAGCTAGACAAAGAGATTCATGGAACACGATGGAGTGCCCAGGAATTAGACGCACACATATGGAATCTTGATGCATGAAAGTGGTGATTTGCAAATCACAGTGTATTGAGGCCCAATAATTAATGGTTGAATAAATGGCTATCCATGTGGAGAGAAAAAAAACTGGATCACTACTTCAAACTATACATACACAAAACAATTCCAGGTCCATGAAATGTGAAAAAACAAAACTTTAAAATGTTTAGAAGAAAAATATGTTTATGACATTTGGATAGGGAAGTATTTCTTAAACAAAACACAAAATCACAAACCATAAAAGAAAGGTTCATTAACTAAATTACATTTTTAAAATGCTTCAAAGAACACACAATATGTTTATATAGGTATATTCATTTATGAGCATTTATTGAACCACATCCTTAAGATTTATATACTCTATTTGTGTCTATTATACTTTAATTTTGAAAAGTTTACCAAAAATAAGACACTATAATAAAAATCAAGAGGTTGACCACACTCTGGGAAAGGATATTTGCAAAACCTATAACAAACAAAGGATTATAATTCAGAGAAAAAGATGAATAACCAAATAGAGAAATGCACAAAAAATATGAACAGGCAAATCACAGAAAAGGAAATCTAAATGGTCAATAAACATTAAAAACTATTCAATCTCATTTGTCACATGTAAAGGAAAATGAAAATCACAATGAGAAAACATTTTACACACATTTAATTAGCAAACTTTAATAAGTCTGGCAACAGTAGGTATCAGTGAGAACACAGAGCACCAAAAACTTCTATACATTGCTGAAGGGAGTAAAAATTGGCAAAAATTACTTACTGAAATTTGGAAATATTCATTAAGTTATAGACAAATGCTATAATCCAGTAATACCTCTCTGAGTAAATACCAAAGAGAAAGTCTTTTACATGTTCAGAGGGAGACATGTGCAAAAATATTCATAAAAGCATTGTTTGTAATAACAAAAAAGTAAACAACCTAAAAGTCCAACCAACAAAAGAACCAATTCATAAGTTATAGTATAGGCAAACAACAGAACACTATATAGCTGAGAAAATAAGTGATCTAGAGCTAAATGTATCTACATGGATAAATTTCATAAAAATCATGTTAAGCAGAAAGTAGGAATTTACAGAAGACAACTATGATTCTGGGCCATTCTGGCTTTATTTTGACTCAGAGTTTACCAAAACCCTTTGGGGGAGTCAGTGGACCAGGGAACAAGTCCTGAGAAATGTCTCACACAGCAGTGGAAGTTGGTAGTGTAGTATTGGCCAGCTACTGGACATCAGGCAGGAATATGGCTTGTATTTGCTACTTCTAGTCTCACCGTGACCAACCTCCGGCTCTCAGAAACAGGTTCAAGCAGCACATACCTATGGGGGAAATGAGTGTCCTCGACTGACCCAAGAAGAAGGGAAAGAGACTGGAACTTCGTCTGCGCGTGACCCAGGAAAGCCAAGTAAAATAAGCATTGGGCCAGGCACACTCCACCATTTTTCAGTTCAAAAAGATGAAGACATTATACCTCTCGGGTCTCACTGCTCCAATCTGGGCTTTACTTTTGGCCCAGTTGTTATCCCGGCTACTCCCTTTACTTTAGCACAGTTGTTATCCTGGCTACTCCCTTCACGACCATCCTGGGGAGTCCTTACATCTTTCTCCTGCACTGCATATCTTGTTTTTTGTATCTTGTGTCTTCCTCTTTCTTCATTTACTCACTCATGTGGCTGACAATATTTTGGGAGCTGAATGAAAGAAGAAAGTCAGGGGGATTCAACAATTAATACATACTTTTATTTTATCCTCTTCTTTAAGGTACAGTATCCACACTCTCAATCAATTGTGCCTGTTTTCCTCCAGTTCACAGACTCTCTGCTTCATCATCTGCAGAGAACAAGCATTCACATTGCAGCTGTGGCGGTGCTGGGTGGTGACGGGGCCACCTCCCAGGAGTGTGCAGTGCCAGAGGGACCCCGGATCCAAGTGCTTCTTCCCGATCCCCTTTAGCTGTCAGCCAGTCCTCCTTACGTCAGCCTCTGTTTCCCCCACCCCCAACCCCTGCACCCCTGATGCCACCAATATTGAGGCTTTCCAGGATTATGTGGTGTAAATCCAGTTCTCATCTTTTCCCGGTGTCAGTTTAGGATTTGGCTTTCTGAGGTTTACTCAATGAGTTCCTAATTGTGCATCTGCTTTCCAGCTTCTAAAACGTTGTGAATTCCCGTTGGCACGTGAAACAAAATACAAACTAAGCTTGGATGTTAAAAGAAGAAACCAACAAGGAAGTGTCTGTTATGTGCAATTTTTAGGTTGCACTTTTCGATTGGGAAGACAATCATAGTCTCCTTGTCATTGTAGGTTTATCCCTTAAATTAAAAATTCCTCTATGTGTAGCTTAAGTGGGAGTTCAGGAGGGATTGAAATTATACATGTGTATTCAAGCTGCCATCTTTACCTGACAGTTAATTCCTTGTATCTTTTATATATCATAAATATCACCTAATTAGTTAATGACAAGGTTGAGAAACCACACTATAGTTATGAAGGCATCGCCCTGCCTTTCTATACATAGAAACCTTGAACATTTCATCTTTGTTTCAAGAGGGCAGAATCATAGAGCTTGCGACCATAATATCCAACCCTCTCCCCCTTATTTTCAAGAAGAGGAAACTGTTCAGAGAGTTGACACAATTTGTTCACAAACATTAGTAGTAGAACTAGAATTATTTGTAAAAATCTCCTGATTATGGGTTAAACTTTTTTTGCTAAGTGTTCAAAGCCTCCATCTAATGCTTTTTGCATAGTAGACTAAATTGTTTCCCCAAATACTCAGTTATCTGTTTAGTTTTTCCCTAGTGATAACATTCAAATTTCTTTTTTTTCAAACAAGAGTTCTCACATATTTATTACTGAACCAGCTTATTAGAGCAGAGCATATAAACAAAGAGAAAAATCATTTTCCCAGTGAAATGTGACTGACTGGATAGTAGTGACATCTTCAGCTTGATATGGTAAGATGATAGTGACCTTGATACAGCATAAATACGTGTGCCATCATCTCATGTGCAAGTCCTTATAGACCCAGCTTGGTTCTTCTCCAATGTCTCCTCTTGGAGTTGAACCTGATTTTATTACCAATTTTCATCCAAATCCAATGGGGAATGGGACAATTTTGCTTTTGTTTCTTGGCCAGAAATCCCTTGATTCTGAGAGTCTTGGGAGAAGACATGGCAAGAAACGGAGTCAACTGCACACACCAGGATGGCGGAGGAAGGGAGAAAAGGCTGAATTTCTTAAATGTCTCAGCAATCATATCATGAACAAGAGAAACTAAATTTACACACGTTACTTGAAACAGTCATCCAACCAGATATTTTTATGTGAAAAATCTCTTTTTAAATATGTGACAAATGAGAAAATCTCAATCAGTTTCTCATGTTTGGTTAATCTGGACTAAATTACATTATCACATTAACCAGAGAGATAAAGATCAGATGATAGTTTTCCAGGAAAGACCTGGGCGTTTCACTGGGTTCAGGGCACTAGACATCGAGTTGCTCATTGTTCCTACAGATGTCTTCGATTTTATGCTCAGACTTACATTTCCATTCCCATGGGTGGTGTGTGGCAACATCCCCTCTGACTTTCCACGTTGCCTTGGGAACAAAACCGTCTAAGGGATTCAGGAAGCACACGTTAAAACAAACAAAAAAAGGATTCAATTGTAAAGGTTCATTCCATTTAAGCAAAGTTGGTTCCCTGCATTTTCTCCTTTGCAAACCAATGTGCACAATAGCTTATAAGGTAATTAGGCATTCATTTTAAGACTTCAAGAATAGGGGACTCAGGCAGAATTTTCAAAGCAAAGGAAATAATAAGGTAGTCTTCTTCATATCCCAGAGTTTTAAAACTCTACCAAATAACTCCATAAAAAATGCCCAACACACACACACACACACACACACACACACACACACACAAATATGAGCTACTGGGAAAGTATTTCTGAATACATGAATCTTCCAGAATGTTTTCACTTGTTATCCTTTTTTTCCACAGAAAAAATCCACTTACTCACTTTCACTTTGAAAATCTAAACCAAATTTGTAATTGCTTGACTAAAAAAGCAGAGGAAGATTTCATTCCTCAGAAACGTTTTTAGCAGCGGCAACGCTGTTCTCAAACACACACAATTCTCTATTCATTGTGTTAATGGATCTAAATATTAGACAGTTTGAGGTTAAACATAATGCTAGAATCTGAAGCACCTAGAACGCAAGATGAGTCACAAATCCTTACTTCATGTCTTTAAACGTGGGGCATGAGGTAATATGTCATGGGGCTCTATTTTTACCTGTGTCTGGTGTGGCCCAGAACTACCTTTTATGGTGAGGACAGGAGGGTAGACGGCTGGAGCAGCAGCCTGCCATTAAATTCGTCTGCTTCTCAAAACCATTAGGACCAGTCGAGAATGCTGTAGACTCAGCTCTGTGCTTTCCCTTAGTACAGTGCCTCAGGTTCACCCCAATGTCCCCAGTCTCCATCTTTCTCCTGGGAATAGAGGACAATATTCCCTTCATGAAAGCCTTATATACAGTATAAAGGAAAAGCAGAAACCCGGAAATAAACAGATGCATATCTACGTAGACTGGCCCCTTGCCCATGTTCTTCCTCCTTCGGATCTCCATGTTGCTAGAAGAGGTGAAACCAGAAACAATAGCTAATATTTATGAAGCATTCTGTATAACCTGGGCTTCTTTCACATACTGTCTCATTTAATCTTTGGACACACTGAAACGTTGAGACCATTGTTACCCCTATTTTATACATGAGAAAACCACTGATGCTTACAGAAATTAAGTAACTTTCCCAAGGTCACTCAGCCAGCCAATAGATGATGGGCTAGATGCAGATCCTGACAGCCTAAATCCAGCCACCACCTTTAACCAGAGCTTGACTGAGAATTACCCCATAGCGATTGCTGGAACAGCTCCCCCCATGTCAGTGGCCTACTTTTAACCAAGCTATAAAAATGTTAGCTGTTTTACCTCTGGGCACTATGTTGAGACCAGTTTGGATCCTCTGTGAAAGAGTTATCATCTGAGAAAATTCTAGTGTGCAAATCATAACAAAGACATGAATACTTTTATTTTCAATCAGCTTGATTGAGGGATAATTTTTATATAATATGCACCATTTTCTGTTTTTGTTTTTTTGGTGTATGTGTGTGTGTGTGTGTGTGTGTTTTAATCAAAGGTCCCTTACTGGTCCTGCTTCCATGAGTGGCTGTGACCAGGGGAAAAACAAAGTGTCATCTCCACAAAATTCCATTTATACACAGAATTAAACAGACAAGCACAGAGTCACAATTGTGGTTAGAAATTGGCAGCATGGGAAGGGACGGAACAGGTGAGGAGTAGGGGTGTTGTTAAAAAAAATACAGCCCCCGCCCCTCCCCAGCTGGGGTGCTTGGGGGGACCTTGGTCTGCTTCCACCCAAGAGGAATCAAAAGATCAAAAGCAGTTTGGGAAGGCCAGAACCATCAGGGATGGAGGGAGGAGGAAAACCGAGAGGGTGGGGGGACTGTTTGGTAGCTGGGGTAAAGGGATTGCCCTCCCCGTGCTCGAATCCCCCCAGCCCCTCCGGTCTGGCGGGAAGGGGACAGCCTGTGACGCACAGGGGCAGGTCTGGGGCTGCCAGATGCCCCAGGCAGGGGGCTGGAAGGGGCTCACAAAGGCTTGCCCTCCAGGGAGGTGACAGCACTGCCCCCCAGCTTCTCTGCCAGAGTGCAGCGGTCCTTGACCTCCTCACAGCAGTTTGCTTGTAATGCATGCTTGATCCCCGTCAGCTTCTTGATGGCGTCCTTGGAGCTGGCATAGGTCATTTTGCTCTTAAGGGGTGCACGCTCAGGGCCCCAAAAGATAAACACCAGGTCCTCCTTTTTACTCTCCGTGGTCTCACAGGTCACATCATAGAGGGCATAGCGGCAGTCCTCGTCTGGAAGCATGTTGACAAAGGTGGTGACAGCCTGGCCCACGTCACCTACTGCCTCCTCCAGGATGACGTTCTTTTAGAGCACTGCCTTCTTGCACTTCTTCACCTCCTCTGGCGTTGAAGACTTGGGCACTTTTATGTCCTTGAGCATTTTGATGATGCCATCAGAGACAGCCACACCAGAGGCCATGTTTCCGGAAGCAAAAGGGCGATGGCAAGGTCAGCGAGAGAAGAACAGAGCCGCTGCAGCTGCTGCCTGGATCCGACACACCATTTTCTGTTTCTAGGCTGATGAGACAAGTGTATGTACCCATGTGCCCTCCATCCCATTCAAGATATGCAATATTTCCATCACCTCAGGAAATTCCCTTGTTCTCTTTTGCAATCAATCTCTCCACAACCCCAACTGTGAGTCCCAGGAAACCACTCATCTGATTTTTGCATTATAGCTTAGTTTTGACTGTACTTATTATTTCAGATACATGGAATCATGCAATATGTACTCTTTTGTGTCTAACTTTATCAGTCCAGCCTCTTTTTGAGATCCACTTATTTTTCGCATGTATCAATAGTTAATTCCTTTTTATTTCTGAATAGTATTCCATAGATATTTCAAAAATTTTCATCCAATTACCTGTTGATAAACATTTGGGTTGTTTACAGTTTGGGCTATCATGAATAAAGCTGGTAGGAGCATTCATGTACACATCTTGAAGTAGAATTTGCTGGGTCATATGATAAATGTAAGAGCATTCCAGTTGCTCCACATCCTCACCAATGCTTGGTATTACCAGTGTTTTTAATTTTCTAGTGAGTGAGTAGTGGTATCTTGTTGTTGTTTAAATTTGCAGATGGCAGGATTGTTCACACCTGTAATTCCAGGACTTTGGGAGGTTGAGTTGGGAGGATTGCTTGAGGCCAGGAGACTGAGACCAGCCTGGGCAACACAGATAGACCCTGATCTCTACAAAAAAATGTTTTTAAATTAGCTGGGTGTGATGGCATGTGCCTGTAGTCCCGGCTAATTAGGAGGCTGAGACAGGAGGATTTCTTGAGCCTAGGAATTTGAGACCAACCTAGGCAACATTGCAAGACTCTGTCTCTAAAAAAAGAAAAAAAGAAAAGAAGAAAAAGGAAAAAAAAAAACCACCCCCAAATCCATGTGAAACTGTTGGGGAAAAACCCACATTAAGCTCCTTTAAAGAATATAACATAACCTACAACCAGTGTTATAACCAGTGTTTCTTTTATATGTCTATTATTATGTTATAAAAGCATGTTCTTGCTATTATAGCAACAAAATCTACTATAAAGAATACTAGGATAGGCATCAAGAAACCTGGAGCCTTTGTCTCACCTCTGCCACTCACTAACTCTGGACAAATCATTCATTCTCCACCTACAAAATTGGGATTGTAATAAATGTTTCTCCCTCCTGAGAATAAAAGGAAGATAAATATCTGCAACAGTGCCTTGAGTTGCAACATAAATTCAAGGCGTTATTATTTTTAGTACAAAAAGTCTAGAAATAAGTACCATATTTCCTAACATTTTTATTATTTTAATTAGTACAAATTATGTTTTTTGTGCAGCTTTTATTTGGCTCTTTGTGCAAGAAGTAGACAAAAAAAAAAGTCATGTGAAAAGAGAGAAATAAGAAGAGGAAATAAATGAGACAACTTTGATTAATGTATTATGCTAAAAATTACTGCCAGAAATGAAAAGGCAATTCTAAATTAGATAGCTACAAGACATGAAATCCCCTTCCCGAGTTATTGCAAACCAAAGCCCTGTGAGAGAGAATGAAGCTAAACAAAAAACATATGGCGTTGTAAAAATGGAGTGTCAGAAAACTTGAAAAGCTAAATGGTCTCCATGATTAGAAATAGAAAAGGCATATTAGCTAATAAGTGGATCCCATTGTCAAGAAACAGTATTGAGACCTCCCTGAGTATCAACATGTTTTCTCCTGACTCTCTTGCAGAGTAAAAGGCTGTGCATCAGCAGTTTCTGGTCCTTGATTTAATTCTGAAAACTTTGGGGGCCTGGCGCTAACCATTGACTCTCAACCATCAGTTTCATCTTCTATCACGAAGGACAACTGCCTCCAAAGGCAAACAACATCAATCTTAAGATTTTTCTATATAGTTGGTTGAAAACCCATTTAGCATATTTTAGGATTATGAATAGTAGCTATTGTTTATTTTTGTGTTTAAAAATATAAGATTTGGGCCGGGCGCGGTGGCTCACGCCTATAATCCTAGCACTCTGGGAGGCTGAGGTGGGAGGATCGCTCAAGGTCAGGAGTTCAAAACCAGCCTGAGCAAGAGTGAGACCCTGTCTCTACTAAAAATAGAAAGAAATTAATTGGCCAACTAAAAATATATATAGAAAAAATTAGCTGGGCATGGTGGCGCATGCCTGTAGTCCCAGCTACGCGGGAGGCTGAGGCAGGAGGATCGCTTGAGCCCAGGAGTTTGAGGTTGCTGTGAGCTAGGCTGACGCCATGGCACTCACTCTAGCCCGGGCAACAGAGTGAGACTTTGTCTCAAAAAAAAAAAAAAAAAAGAAGCTCTGTGTTGAACCATGGGATTCATAGGTGTGAGTTATCGTATGACTATCATACAAGTATTACAACTTTCTGATTTCTTGTCTGAATTATCAGTTCCTTGAGGGCTGGGTCTTAGTCAGTGCTGTGTCTTCAGCAGTTGGAAGATTTTTGATGATTGTTAATTCTCTTCATCCTTCTTAGGCCCACTTCTCTGTTGGAGGGTCTTCATTCTATAACCCAAATAAAAAGATTTCTTCCAGCATGGGAAGATTATTCAATTATTTTTAAGTTCCAGGAATAGCTGCAGAAAAGGAAAGGAACAAATAAGCAACACATATTCAGGTCATTTCTGCTTTATTTGTTCTGTTTCCATGATGATGATACTTTACATTTATTTTATTATTAACAATGCTAACTATAAACACTGTATTCTTACCCAAAATAATTGTCCAAAATAATTTTTATATTAGAGATATTCATAATTCCAACATAAGGGCACAACATAGCAAATAATTAATTTGGGGAAAGTCAGAGATAGTTAAAAAATGATGTAAAAAACAAATCTACATCTACAGAAAATATATAAACAATGTATAATCTAAATTGTGATTAGAAGCCACGGGCAGACAATGATAAACTCTCAGTAGGAGCAATAGTTAAAACGCCTAAGCCAGTGGTTCTCAAAGTGTGGTCCCTAGACCGGCAACATCACCATCACGTGCAAACTTGTTAGAGATGCACATTCTCAGATCCCACTCCAGACCCACTAATTCAGAAACTTTGGGAATGGGATGTAGCAATCTGTGCTTTAACAAGCCCTCCATGGTATTCTGATGCATGCTACAGTTTGGGAACAACTGCTCTAATCTATTCATATTATCATCCTTATTTTACCAATGAGGAAACATGAGCTCATACATAATTCAGCTAATAGAGCATGGGACAAGAGCCAGGCCTTGTGACTCCAAACTTTGAACACAGTATTGGAAGAAAAAAATAAGCTTAACAATCAGAAAAATCTCTGATTCCTTAGCTTTTGTTAGCTTAGGTAGAAAAAAACTTATTTAGAACTTCTTAGGCCTCAGAGACTTCATCTGTGATATAGGGACAGTAATAACGTACTAGCTCCAAAGAGTTTTTGGACAGAAACAAATTAGACAATGTAAGCAACCAAGATTTTAGGCCATAAATAGTCATAAAATTTTGATCATAATTTCTGCAGTTTTTTTGATCTTTAGAGAAAACATGTTCTCAGTTGCTATTCCATGTTTCTAGATACGGGACATACAATGAACTTTTAAATACAATCTATTTCTAATTTTGGTTTCTGCAATGGTAAGTTTTTCCTCCAAGTTGCAAAATTATACAAGCTATAACTTTACTCAAGACAAAATTATGATGACCCATATTTTTGTATAGAGAAAAGGGATAGTGTTATGTGGCATTTTTCTACAAAAGAATCAAGGGATTTTCATTTAACAAAAAATTTTCTCTAGAATGAGATGATGTGTATCTTAGCTTTTAGTTCACAGGAGTGTTTTGCACAAGTAAATTACCATTCTACGTTTATTTTATACAACTGACATTTTTAATGTATCATTGTAGCTTAGGTGACCTTTATATAGTAACCTAATAAACTATATATGTGTTCACTATTTTAAAATAATTTTGTCATGGGGTATTTTAATATCATTATAAATAACTCTGAAATTACAAAAGGATATAAAAAAGAAAAAAATTTAAACGCCTATATTTCTACTACCCAGCAATAGCTGCTTTTAACATCTTGGTTTTCATCTTTCCAGAATGTTTTACATATGCACAACGCACATACATATTTTAAAAAAATAGAGCATCCGATTTTACCACTTGTCAGTATATTGTGAAAATATTTCCAGGTAATCATTTCTGCTTCATAGTCTAACTGCCTACACTGTATTCCATTGCATGCATGGATTAGATGGATGGATGTGAGATTAACCAATCACTTACTGGACATTCACATTTCTCTAGTTATTTCTCTTGTATAACCAACGATTCGATGAACACTGCACCCTGCTCTGATCATCCTCTCAATACATTTGTAGAAGCAGAGTTTCTGGAACAAAGAGAAGTATGTTTCTAAGGCTTTTGATTCATATCCCAAATTGCCTTTACAGAAAGATTGTACTAACTTCTACTCTCGCCAGTAGTATATGACTGCCAGTTTTCCAACATCTTCCTCTTTGGAAAAATATCTTTTCCATTCTAATGTGTCAAAATTATGTCAAAATATGTCAAAAATAATATTTAGTTGTTATTTGAATGTGCATGTATTTGATTACTAAAGAGGTTGATCATCTTTTCATATGAGTAGCAGACACCATGGGGCCTTCCATATCCTCCGTGTCCCACCTCTACAGCCACTGGCTGCTTACTCAGAGGACCTGTGACTGCTGAGAGTGTTTTATTTGGTGTAATAGCAGGGGAAACTGTGCAGGGCAAGTGGGAAGTGCCAGAGAATTAACAGCCCCAAGGAGCAGCCTCAACCAAGTCGAGGGATAAATACCCCAGCTGCACCCTGGATAACTCCAGGGAATGTCTCACACTGGCTCTCACAGTTCCCTGGCAGGGCTGAGTCCCAGCTGCCCACAGAGGAAATGGCTTGATGATGTACCCTTTGCTGGCTTCCTTCCCTTCCCTATGTCACTTCCCCACTTCTTATCAGTGTTTTCTAGGGTCATCTCCCAAATAAACAACTTGAATTGAATCCTTATCTCAGGGTCTCCTTTCAGGCTGGGAACCCAAAGCAAGATAATACGCCTTTTCTTTTTTCCCTTTATTTGGTTAATTACCTGATCATTTCTATATTTTTCCCATTTTGATATTGGAATTAGAATTATTAATACCTATTTTAAAATATTAAGAAGGAAGAAATGATTCAGAAGGGCAACCCTAATAGATCTCAAATCAGGAGCTTGATAGACAATTACAGTTAGCATCAAATTCAAAGTGTCTTACCAAATAGGTAAAGATTTGAAGTATTACAAGTTATTAACAATAACTATCATATTCAAAGCTAACTGCTCCCTCTTTATCTTAAATGTGCCATATTAAGTTAGAGATTTTCTTGGAGGTATAAATGAACTAAAATGTAGGAAAAGGAAAAAAAAACTAGCAAACTCATGAGGAGAATATTTTAGCCAAGGTGCACTAAATGTGTTGATTGAATGCTATAAGAAAAGCTACATTCAAAAATGCAAATAGGCTCAAAATAGACTGTGACCACTTGTAGGGAGCAATTAGGGTTCAGTGAGAAGTCTGTTGAGAAGGTTTAAAATGGAGACATATTTGGGGTCAGATGACATTTTCTAGTATCTAAAATCAATATGTTCTTAATTAAAGCACCAATCTCCCAAGAAGACTCTGAAAGGCATAAACAATGTTAAACTAAGCTGGATTAGAGCCCAGAAAGTCAGCTAGACTAGGAGTGCATACAACTAGGCAGGAAAAAAAAAGAAAGAAAGAAAGAAAAGAAAAAAGACACACACACACACACACACACACACACAACAACTTGCAAAAGCAAATAACGATTTGGAATGGGGGGAGGCAGGGAAACGGGTACAGCCAACAAAAGAAAATTGCTAATTTGAATCTTGTTTTGGGTCAGAAACTAGACAATAACTCCAGAAGAATCTGTTTAAAGGCCATTCCTCCAGCTGCACAATTTAAACTAAAGCATTTGCAAAGGTAACACAAGGACAGTCTAGACAACCTATAATAACTTGCCTTGTTTGGGCATTGAAAGTTTTTAAGGAGGACACTCAGAATACAAATCCACAGGGGTCAAACATAAAAGCCTCTTCAGGGCTATGACTGCCTCTGACTTCCAAGCTACCTCCAGCAGAGTTAAATGAAAAAAATGTGACTCAGTCATTGTACTGTATTTTATCAGGACAGATCCTAATGTTTTCTTGAACTTACAAGATATACTAAGGCTATGTGTCTACAGAATAGCAAAACCCAGAAGAAATACAGAAAATTCAATCCAGGCTAGAGGCAGTGCAAATGATGGTTGTGGGATCCCAAATCTGGTTGTTTGAGATTTATTAAAACGTATAAGCTCAATAACCCATCAGCTCTGTGCTAGTCTGATTCAACGAGCTCAAGATCTAGTCAGGAGGAGATTCCCCAGAACATATCCATCTCAAACCAAAGATTTATCTACTTAAATACATTTATTTGATGCTTATCCACACAAGTCCACTAAATAAAGACCATTAAGTACATTGTCTGCCTTGCTATGTACTCAATTCTGCACGGCAGCCAGCACCATCAACTAAATAAGCAAGGACCTTGGGGAAACTTCATTAAAGCACATTGCTACTTAATATTAGTCAGACTTGGTTTTTCTGTGATAAAAAAATACTACCCCCAAATCTCAGTGGATTAATCTAACACAAGTTTCTTTCTTGCTCACACTACCTGTTCCACGTGAGTGGGTAAAAAAACGTGCTCCACATCACTGAAGGACTTGGGCTGATGAAAGCTCTGCCATCTCACGGCCACACTACCTGGAACACGTGGCCAGGAAAGGGCGATGGAAGGAAAGGGAGAGACTGGGGAATCCCACAGATGTTACCTCTGCTCGTGTTTCATTGGCCAGAGATCATCCCCTGGCTTCTTCCAACTTCGGGAGGTTGAGAAGTGCTGTGCTGTGTCTAAAAGAGGAAAGGGGAGGGGAGGGAACTGGGTGTTGGAATCATTTCCACATACACATCATAATGATAACTCTGGACGATTTCCTAGCACAAAGTTAGGATAGAAACAGACGTTGGGAGGCAAAGCTAAGGATACACAACAAAAGGCATGAGTCATGGTTCAGAGGTCCCAAACCAAGGCCAGGAGTCATCTATGAAGGAGGTGCCAGGGCTGTAAACAAAGGAGGGAGCAAGCATTCAAATCCCAAGAATGCCTTGTGGCAAAGGCCACCTTGTCAGACAGCTATTTTAATTGACTTTGTTTTCACACAAAGTGACATTTTCCTCAAGAATCTTAGATCTGTCACTTGATACCTGACATCACCCCATCTGCATTTCTCAAAGTATGGTCCTTGCACCATAAGGAACAGATATATCTGAGGGGCTTCACAGAAATACAGATTCCTAGGACCTACCTACCCAAGGCTTTATGAATTAGAATCCCTGAAGTGGGGTCTTAGAGTCTGCTTTTTAATAAGTATCCTCAGGTAATTCCAATGCATCCTAAACTTTAGGACTCTGTGTTGCAAACTTCTGCCAGGATCCATGGAGAGTGTGAGATCTAACTTGGGTTTAGGCCCCAGGAGAATGCATACCTCATCCTAGTCACCAAGAAGAGCCTGCCCAAGTACAGAAGGCATTTGGCAAGGTCAAGACTGTGCTTTTAGGTTAAATGGGGGTTTTCCCCGGGGAGAAAGATTTGGTAGCGTGGAAATTAGGTTGATTTTGAGACCCTGCTTAACTTGGTTTGGGAAATACTGATTGAACACAGAGTAGCTTCAAGGACAGCAGAATTTATACGTAGGTCTCCAATAGACTGGCAATGGTGGGGATGGAGAAGAGCCTGGTTTCTATTGTTCAGTTTTGAAATGGTCAGGTGGATCAGACGTGGGCCTTGGGACTTCCCAGGCACATGCTACAAGTGCTACTCCTATGCTAGGCGAGGGCTTGAGGGATGGTGAATCCTGAACCCTCTTTGCTGAGATTTGGGAAGGTCGGGGGAGAAAGCTATCAAAAAACAAACTGTCATGGCTATTAGACACTTTTCCCAAATAAAGAGAAAAGCATATACCAGGAAATTAAAAATAGAGTTATTACACACTTTACAGGAGGGAGGAGTGAAATCAAATGGATGCATCAGAAAGTTTTGAAATATCCGCCACTAAGAAAAATTAATGGTGAATCATAGGTTAAAACTTCTTGCTCTAAAATACTGAGGAGGACTCTGATATCCAAACAAAATGAAGATTAGGAATCTTGGGTTGAAAAATAAAAATATAGAAAAAAAGAATGATGATGTGTACGCACATGGAGGGGTATCTCCAAAATGTAAAGCATCTTTAGGACCCAGGAGATTCTTTTACTGTCACAGAAGAAATCATTTTGTTTGAATGGAGACATTTATTCCCTGCAGAATAGACAAGCCCTCTGTGAGCTCTTCAAACATACAATCAGGAAGTGAGCTATCTTTGGAAGTATTAACACCATGCCCTACATGATATGGGGGTGAAGGTCAACATCCGAGGTCTGGAGTGGGTGAGAAGTTCAGACCATGGTGTAAGGAGGAGAGACAAGACACTGAGCACCCTCCACAGTGTTTATGTATTTCAAAACACCATGTTGTACACAATAAATACATACAATTTCTATTTGTCTGCTTAAAATAATTAAATAATTATTTTATTAAAAGATACTGAGCGCAGTGGCTCTCTATAAATAGAATGAAAGGATGATGTCCTAACCATCAGGAACAATGCTATTCTTCAGGGTCATCAACATTAGCGGCTATTAATATGCACTGCAAATCTCAGTGGCTTAACAGTCAAAATTTATTTCTTTCTCACCTCTTTGCCCAATACAGATTGGAGACTGTCCCCTAGGCAGTGACTCAGAGATCTGGGTTGCTTCTATATTAGGGCTCTGCTACCCCAAGTGCCTCTTTGATCATAAATCAACCATCAGGTAAAGAGAGAGAGCAAGGAGGCTCACTTAGGATGTTTCAAAGGCAAGTCTGGGCCCCGGGCGTGGTGGCTCACGTCTGTAATCCTAGCACTCTGGGAGGCCAAGGTGGGTGAATTATTTGAGCTCAGGAGTTCCAGACCAGCCTGAGCAAGAGCGAGACCCTGTCTCTACTAAAAAAAATAGAAAGAAATTAGCTGAACAACTACAAATATATATACAAATAAATAAAAAATCAGCTGAGCATGGTGGCACATGCTTGTAGTCCCAGCTACCCAAGAAGCTGAGGCAGGAGGATAGCTTGAGCCCAGGAGTTTGAGGTTGCTGTGAGCTAGGCTAACGCCACAGCACTCTAGCTCAGGCAACAGAGTGAGACTTCGTCTCAAAAGCAAACAAAAAAAACCAAACCAAACAAACAAACAAAAAGCAAAGACAAACCTGGAAGTGGTGTACATCAAAAGACACCAACCTAACTGTAAGCAAGACTGGGACATGAAACATCTTATGTGCCCAGGAGAAGAAAATGGGATCAGTGGGCATCTAGGCCATCTCTGCCACACCATGACTACTTATCCATGATCTGCCTCTGTCCCAGTTAAAATCATAAGCCTTTCTAAAGTTTTTAAAGCATATTTTACAGTGTAGTTCCTAAAATGTATTATTAAAAACTTCAATAAATATTTGAATGTCATTACTGGAACAGCTAAGATTCCCAATAAAACTTTCAGAAACGCAGAACACTGTGGTAGTATGTGAATTCAAATATAAGTATTCAGTGTTCAGAATGGCTAAGTTTGGCAATTCTATTCTGGAATTTGGGAGGGTGGCTAAGCCCATATTCTTACAATATGCCCTATGAGCCCATTTTTGAAATGGGTATATGATAGAGAGCAATATGCATAATGTTTGGGGTATAAATTCCAAATTTTATTTGTGAACTTTTATTTTTTATTTTTTTTTTTTGAGACAGTGTCTCACTTTGTTGCCCGGGCTAGAGTGCCGTGAAAATTAGCCTAGCTCACAGCAACCTCAAACTCCTGGGCTCAAGCGATCCTCCTGCCTCAGCCTCCCGAGTAGCTGGGACTACAGGCATGCGCCACCATGCCCGGCTAATTTTTTCTATATATTTTTAGTTGGCCAATTGATTTCTTTCTATTTATAGTAGAGACGGAGTCTCGCTCTTGCTCAGGCTGGTTTCGAACTCCTGACCTTGAGTGATCCGCCCGCCTCGGCCTCCCAGAGTGCTGGGATTACAGGCGTGAGCCACCGCGCCCAGCCTATTTGTGAACTTTTAATACATTTATAATTCCAGATCCCTTCTAACACTGTGTCTCTCTTCACATTTATGGCATACTTAGAAAATTTGTTGACTAATGACAGCTAGTTTTGAACATTTCTGAGGTATCCTCTCCATTATATATATATATCATCATTGTGCCTTGTTTTCTTATTCTTATTTGTTAACCCTAGAGTCATAGTGTGCATTTTGTAGGGATATCAGCACTTCCTCTCCATATTCTAGAACAAGAATTCCAACCAATGATTTATCATTAAATGTTGTGAATTGTGGACATTTAAAACCTTTCTGGTGGCTAGGCACAGTGGCTCATACCTGCAATCCTATCACTTTGGAAGGCTGAGGCAAGAGGATCACTTAAGGCCAGGAATTCAAGACCAGCCTTGTAACATAGCAAGATCCCACCTCAACAAAAAAATTTAAAAATTAGCCATTCATGATGGCATGCACTTGTAGTCCAAGCTACTCAGGAGGTTG
Source organism: Lepilemur ruficaudatus (assembly GCA_963574885.1). Classification (NCBI taxonomy): domain Eukaryota; kingdom Metazoa; phylum Chordata; class Mammalia; order Primates; family Lepilemuridae; genus Lepilemur; species Lepilemur ruficaudatus. The sequence continues at coordinate 22,771 of CAUYRT010097006.1, forward strand.
AGGCAGGAGGATCAGTTGAGCCCAGGAGTTGGAGGCTGCAGTGAGTTGTGATGGTGCCCCTGCACTCCAGCCTGAGTGACAGAGCGAGACCCTGTCTCAAAACAAAAAGAAAAAGAAAAAAAACTTTTTAGTGTGTGCATTTTGCTTTCACCTCTCTCCCTTCCTTCCTCTCCTTTCTCTTATTGAGTATGTAATAGCTCTGTGTTATAATTACCTGGCAGGTACTTTTATTTTTTAAAATTTCCAATAGCCATGACAGCATTTTAAAGCTTACCCTAAGGGAAGCTATCTAAGCATGAAACAGATGAATAAATATATCTTGGGCAAAATAACTTGCAGATATGAGAGAGAAAATTAGAGTAGGTATATGTTTATGATTGGGAAAGCATGTCTGCCCAAATGTATGGGAAAGGGTTAGTATGGAGAACGGACTGCTGTACAGAGGGTATTGTCTAGTTATTAGAGAAGCAACTGGGAATTCTGGGATGACCCTCAACCTCTTTGGCTAACAAATTATCCTCAACTAGATGCCTGGGGTTGGAAACAATTGATGCCAGGTGGGTAAAAGAGAAAGCTGATTCCATTTACTTTACCACCTCATTTATTTCTGGGGCAAGATAGACAAGCAAAACCCGTATATATGTCTCAACATCAAATGATCATCATTTTTCATTTGTTTGCAAGGCTGTCTGTGGATATTGATATCGAAAGCATCTCAAGATCTAAGCAAGAGCAGCCCTTTATACAAGAAAGTAATGTAAACCATAGAGTAGAACCAGTGTAGAAAGCATTAATACTACCATATTTCAAATAACAAACAGAATGCAAAACCATGAAAAGAAAAAAAAACTTTTAGAGGCCTTTATCCATGAGATCTTACGTTAAAGTGAAAACCGGTCCTACTATTTCAAGCTTTGGTCAATAACAGCCTTTCATATAAAGCATATTTTTTTTCCCTCTGTGAAGGTTTTTATTTTACATTTGTCATCCAATTTATTGTATTGATAGTCATTTAAAGCTGACTTATTTTTCTCCAAAAATAGAGTAGTGAGTCATCTTCATGAAATGGCGGAGCCCTGCTAGGCTGGAACTGCTGCATTCGATAAGTAATGTGGCCTTCGACCTCTAACCACTTTTGGAGAGTGATCACATCAAGATAGAAAAGTCTGATTTTGCTAAAGACCACATAGGAAGTTCTTGGCAAAGTCAGATGAGAAAACTGAGTTCATGAACTCTCAGTGCCAACATTTTAACTACTTACTGCCTTTGTCCCTTGTTTTGGGAACCCCATTAGAATTTTTAAAGTAGATAAGTCTGGAATTTTGCTTGCTCTTTTCCATGACCAATTTAAGGGAATGATGGAAAGAGCTCTATACTAGGAGTCAGAGACTTAGAATCTTGAAAAAAAAATAACTAATGGAAAATTTCAATGAACTCTTTTGACCCATCACTTAGCTTTGAGAATCTTAAATTCATAGCCTATTTCATTTCACCTATATTCAACTGAATTCCTTTCTCCCATATAATTTTGAAGCAAATATCACATATCATACCATGTCATTTCATGCATAAATATTTCAGGATATATCTGTATCTAAATCTATATCTATCAATACCATTATCATATCTAAAACATTTGATAATAATTATGTAATGTTATCAAATATACAATGTTCAAACTTGCAACTGTCTCATAAATATAATTTTTAACAGTTTGTTTGAATCAATATCCAAATAAAGTCCACTTATTGTGATTAAATACATGTTTCTTAGGTTTTTTAAAAATTTCTAGGCTTTCTCTCCATCTCTTCTCTCTTTCTCTCTCTCTCTTTTTAAATAATTTATTTGTTGAAGAAACCAGGTCATTTGTCCTGTAGACACAATGGGATTTTGCTGATTTCAACCATGTGGTATTGTTTGACATGTTCTTCAATTCTCTGTTTTTAAACTGGTAATTGAATCTAAGAGGTTTGAAAAGATTCAGATTTGGTTGCTTTGGCAAGAGGACTTCATAGACGTAGTGTATTTCCAACATTCTTATTTCTGAGATCTCCTGGCTCTATTCTTCTCCCTCATTTTTATCTGAAACTTCTCTTTCCTTTGTCCCTCCCTTAGCTCTCTGTCCTGCTCAGTTTGGTCCACTCCCAGTAGTTTTTTCTCAACATGGAGCTTTGTCTTGAATGAAAGCTTCTGCTGGTTACTTCCAAGAGTTCATAAAGCCAAGACTATTCCATCCTTTTCAGACCTTGTCATTGTATTGTCCTGTCATTAACCTACAAATTGGCACCTGCACAAATCCCTCTCAGGTTAATCAGTTTTCAGATTGGCTAACTGTGCTTTCCATTGAGTATCTACTGGTGATTTCGAGATTCTACTCTTCTCAGATCTATTAGATGCCCCAATGCTTCTTTCCACATAAATGCTGATACCATGCAGGTCTTACAGTTGCCAGTAGTTTGTCCCTATCTGCTTATACTTTGGGGTTGTTGGCGATACCTTTTCACTTGGTTTTGATGCTGTCAGTTTGTGTTGGTTTTACTATCCTAGTTCTATATATTTTTATGAGGGATGGGTGTAGTTATGGGGCATTTAAGAACTAAAGAACTATTTCACTATTCCTATCATCTTACCAGAATTTCTAATATTTCTATTTTAAACCTAGATGAAGTACCAACTAGCTGGATGAAAAGCTACCCAGGGAAGGAATTAGATTGTCAATGATCTTCTCCTAGCTCTAAGCATGAAATTATTTGATGATTATTATTAATCATTTAATTTCAAAATTATTCTAATTTTTACTTTTATTTTCATTCCAATAGCCCATCTGTTCATTCTAGAAATTAGCATTTATCGAGCTTCTATTATGTGCTAGGTGTTGGTTTTTATAATGATGAACAATCCATAGGCCTTGTTCTCTAGGAGTCCACAGTCCAGTGGAGGAAATAGATGAATGTAGACAATTATAATACAATATGACTTTATGTTGTAGTAAAAGTAAGTAAATGTTTCTATGGGCATCTGAAGAGGGTATCCAACTCTGCTTTATGGAGTATGACAAAGGCTTCAGAAAAGAGACAGTGCTTGAGATGAGTGCTAAGGGATGAAAGTCACAGGCAGAGGACGTCAAGAACTTGTTCTCCCATGACTACCAGGACCTTTTCAGAGGCCACATCTTGCGAATAGTTCCAAGCTTTCTGTCTGGCACAACTGCTGGGGCGTTAGGAGACAGATGAAATTGACTAAGTCAGGGAAGGTATAAAGGGGATAAGGAGGAGAAATCAGTTGTAGAATGGGAAGAGGAGTTCAGTTTTTACATGTTGTTTGCAATGTCTTTGGGATATCCAGGCAGAAATATTAAATATTTGGCAGACAGCTGGAAATAGGGGCTAAAGCTCAGAAAAACTGTCTGTCTGACCAGATCAATTTACAATACACCAGCAGGTCATACTGAGACCCCTTCAGGAGGGCGGAATGAGAAGAAAAGGGGCACTAAGACGAATCCACCACCATATTTAAGGGGTCTGCAGAGGAAGAGACGTCTACAAGGGATACCGAAAGGAACAGAGAAGTAGGAGATGGCATGGAAGCCAAAGGAGGGAAGAATTTCAAAGAGTACACAGAAAGGCCCAGGAAAATATCAACTGAAGAGTAACCTCCAGGCTTTCCAATTAGGTAGGCACTGGTGACCTCAGCAAAAGCTGTTTCGGCACATTGGCAAGGATGGAAGCTATATTTCATGGGTGCAGCGTATATGGGGAGGTAAGGAAATAAAGACAGAAGAGAAATTACTCTTTTCAAAAAGTTTCATAGAGTCTGGCAGCATCAAAATTCAGTATTATAGGTTGTGTCCCATATGTAACATAAAATCAACCGAGCAATAAATATTTATTGTGAGCTTATTATGTGTAAGCCATTGTGCCAAAGTGCTGTGAGTGTAAAAAAGATATTTATGACATAGTCCTTGCTAAAAAGGATACAATTGGAAAGGAGAAAGTATGCAAATTCATAACTGCATTTTTAAAAGAAAGCCCCTCAGAAACCCTAAGTAATCAGATTAAATAAGGCACCTTTAAAAAATATGTTGGCCTTTATTGCCTTTTCAAAAATTGTACAAAGAATATATGTGCATGATTTTTAAAAATGAGGAAAATGTATGCTATTAAAAAAGAAATATAAAATAAATCTTATATATGAAACAAAAGCAATTCTGTGAATGAATATATTTAGAAGTCTTTTGATTAGGAATATAGCACAACACTCTTGTATCTATTCATTATAAAAGATCTCAGGTTCAGTCCTCCTGCATATAGAAAGGATAATTACATTATCTTGCCAGCCACAGGTAGACGAGTATGGATTCAGTACAGTGTTTGCGAAGTATTACAATAAGTGCACTCCTTATTAGCTGCTCAACAAAGTCAGCAGTGGTCGTTGCCCTTGTAACTTCCAACGCAGGGGTCCCCCCCTCAGCCTTTTCCCCATCCCTTGACCTTCAGTGAAGATTTTTCACGTGTAACAAAAGTATCCCTCATTGTTCCAGAAATGGTTTTCCACTATCTTGTTTTTCATCAGCTTTCTCATCAGAGGCTACTTCAGATTCAAGTGGAGAATAAAACTGACCACCAAAAAGACTTTCAGGTTACGTAAGTGCTCCTTCTCCACAGGATCCTGACCTATGTCTCTCATGAGACCTATGTCTCTCATGGCAGCACCAGGAACCAAGTCTCAACATGGGCAAATAAGAATGAAATGATGGGAACACAGAGGCAAAAATATAAACGGTATATCTACATAAGAGGAGTAATTGTCAGACAGTACCATGTTTTCTCTAAAGAAGAAATGTTTCTCAGTGGATTAATAAAATGTGGTATATGTACACCATGGAGTTCTACTCAGCCACAAAAAACAATGGTGATCTAGCACCTCTTGTATTATCCTGGATAGAGCTGGAGCCCATTCTACTAAGTGAAGTATCCCAAGAATGGAGAAACAAGCAGCACATGTACTCACCATCAAATTGGTATTAACTGATCAACACTTATGTGCACATATAAAAGTAACATTCATCGGTGTCGGGAAGGTGGGAGCGGGGAGGAGGAGATGGGTATATTCACACCTAATGGGTGCAGTGTGCACTGTCTAGGGGATGGACACGCTTAAAGCTTTGATTGGGATGGGGCAAGGGGCAATATATGTAACTTAAACATTTATAGCCCCATAATACGCTGAAATAAAAAAAATTTTTTTTAAATAAATAAGAAATGTTTCTATTACGATTTCATTCTATTATGCACAGTAGGGTTACAAATAAGAGAGCAAAGGTAACAAACAAGCAGAAAGACCTTAAGCAACACTGAATACACCTGTCTTTTCCTTTCCTGGCTAACACTCCTGGCCTTGACTTTGCGTAGGGCTGATATAACAGACACCGTGCCAGGCTTGAATGCTGTTACTCCCACAGAGAGGGTTCTCCATGTGTTCTGGCAGGTGATTTACACCTGAGGGAGGGTTAGGGGAGCTTTTTCCTTGTTCCCCATTCCCTAGATGTTTCTCAGATTAACCTTTATCAGTGACCCAGGGCCAGGGACTGTAGTTGGAACAGAGAGTGGGCCTTCTTGGGCAGTAGGATGTTCCCAAAGAGGCCTTTCAAATATACCAGCACAATGAACTGCAGGTTCATTTGTGAATTTTACAATAACCTTCTTTCCTCTAGTGCCTGAGACCAAATGGTTAAGTAAATAAATAAGTTACAACCAAGTCTGTTCCAGTGTTATGACTGTGGAATTTGAGATAATTCCTTTAATCAGCCATCCAAAGAGTTCTGTCTCCTTTGTAGCCTGACCCAGAAGTGGATATCATTCACCATGACTTTCAGAGACCTTTGGTGATAAGAGATTTTCAGTATCAGTGAATATAAATTTAAGTTTTATTACTGAATTTTCTGGAGATAAATTAATGAAAGCCTCTGGGTCCCATTTCATTCTGGAAGTAACTGCTGACATTTAGGAACTGTTGAAGGATTTGGGAGGAAAATATAAAGTTGTATCATTGTTTAAGTTTTAAAATAGAGATTTCAAAATAAACCAACTTATTAGAATTTAAAAGGGAACTTCAAAATTGAAACCCTCAACCCACACCTTTTTTCAGACTGCCAGATGTTCTTTATCTTCTTTTCACATTCAAAAATATCAAGTACTTAGAAAGGGAACTGTTCTACTTCTATAATTATTAAGGACTCAAAGATGAATCCAGCCATTAAACAAACTATAATATAATGGCTGACTTGAAATTACTGATGAAAAAAAAATCTTATGAACCCAAATCACACACTATTAGAATAAGGAAATATTGTTTTGGGATTAATAATCGATGGTACATTAGATTAGAATCCTGTAGTACTGAATCAGTCGGCTCTTGAGAAAGCTGTTGAGCAACAGTCAGAGATCTTAGTGCCATAAACAATGATCTATTCTATATCAGCAGTTGTAAACTCCAGGTATACATTAAAATCATGGGAGATAGGGGCATTTGAAAAATATTGGTGCCCAGTCCCTACTCCAGAGATTCTGAAAATATTGGTCTATGAAGGTCTATTGCTGTAAGATCCAAATTTTTCAAAACTTCTCCCACCCCCACCCTCCCCATCCAGGTGTTCCTAACGTGCAATCAGGCTAAAAACTTGTCTTAGTCTGCTCGGGCTGCTATAACAACATCATAAACTGGGTGGCTTACAAATAACAGAAATTTGTTTCTCACAGTCTAGATGCTGAGAAGTCCAAGATCAAGGAGCTGGTAGAATCTGTGTCTGGTGAGGGCCCATTTTCTGGTTCATGTGCTATGTCCCCACGTGGTGGAAGGGGTGAAGGAGCTCTCTGGGGTTTCTTTTATAAGGGTACTAATCCCATTCATGAGGGCTTCTGCTCTCATAATCTAATTACCTCTTCAAGTATTTAAACTTCCTAATACCATTATCTTGGAGGTTAAGATTTCAACACATGAATTTTGGGGGGACACAAACATTCAGACCACAGCACTTCTCATCTACATAATTGTCTAGCTTTTTATGATACTGAATTCTTATTTATAATTGATATTATCAATAAAGAGTGGCAGCTGTACTTGTAAAATAGTTTTTAGGATAATTTTTTCTAAATCACTCTTCTCTGACTTTAATGGTTTAGAAGATTAAAATTACTAAGCAAATATAAAACATCACCAACATAGTGGTTACAAGTAAAAAAAAAAATAGGTATGTGTAGAGATCAATTATAGATGAGCCACAAGATGACTTTTTTATATTTCTATACAGTTGTTGATAAGAGCCTTGGAATGAAATCATAAAATTTTTAATCTAAATGCCTCATTGAGGATAGAAGTTAAGTAATTTCCAGGGTTCACCTAACTTATGGTAGGTGCTGGTTAGAACCCATGTTCCAAGATTTTCATCTTAATGTGCTTTCAAATATTACCTTGATTTTATTTTTTCATAAGTAAAGTTACTTTTGAGGAATAACAAAAGAAGCCACAATCAATTATTGGAAGCATCAATAAACATTTAGAGAAGGTATATAGAATATTTGTCAAGACCATGAACTCTGAAATGAGATAAACCACAATCTAATCCTGAGTTAAACATTTACTACCCATGAGGCTTCTCTAAATCTCAACTTCTTCATCAGGAAAAATAAGGATATTATAAAAGCATGAGGTATAAAATGCATGAAAGCAATTTCTCTCCTCCTCATAGGGCATTAATTGTTTCCAACCCTAAGAATTAAGTAAGGAAAAAGAGGGTGAACCTAGACTTCTCTGTTAAAAGTGTTAACAAGCAAACAATAAAGTTGTTTAAAACAGCCCATTTTCTACATTAGTTCTTCCACATATATTTCAATGGCTGGCATCCTTGGGTAGGTATTAAATAAGATAATATATGTGAATCATTTAGAACAATGCCTGGCATGTAGTATACACTCAGCAATATAAGATTTGTTGCAATTATCATGCATTACTTAGTCAGTGTTGCTTAATGAAGCAGATGGATGTTTTTGTTTTTTCCAGTAAGGTAATTGTGTTTGCATCCTAAATAGTTCGTATTATGTAGAACATTCTTCCGCGGAGTCTAAACCACTTCAGAGTCATAATTAGTAATCTTATAAATTAATCAGGCAGTCAGCGTTTACCCGTGCAAAATTGCAAAGGAAGAGGACAATATCTTTATTCTCCCCAAACCTGTAACTTTGTGAAAACAGAGGGGAGGAAATGAGCTCTGCCGTCAAGTGAAGTACCAGGCTGATCAACTCATTGAGTTGCTGTCATATTTGGTGCTAACCATCCTCCGTGTTACTCACTCTATTCCTCAGACATGAGCTAGGGGAGCATTAAAGGAATTAGGAGAAACATTACAGTATCTGCAGATTTGACACATCCGTTCTATTTTTATTGCATTTCTGGGGAAGGAGAATCAATTCTACCAAGAAAAGAAACATGTTGATGTCCTTATCTATCAAATAAGCTGACTTTCTGCCAAATGGATGTGATCATAGGCCAAGGGTGAGCCTTCCAGTCAGAAAACCAGCAAAGGACAAGATGACACCAGGCTCACTTTGTAGGCCTTGTGTTTGATTAATAGCACAGTTAGGGATTAAAGAAAAAAGATTGTACTAAAATGATGTCATCTACTTAAGGAGAAAAAACTACAGTGCAGTCTACCTGTAGTGGTATTAAGGATACAGCTGAAAAAACAGACAGTCCAGAACTAAAAAAGAAAACTTAACCATCTTCATTCTTTGCCTCAATTACTTTATTTTTGCAATCAAATTTTGGAGCTGTTCTATTTTATTTCTGTGAAAAATTCCTGCAAATTGTTGTGACTGCCTATAACTTCATTTCAGGCAAATGAAACTTTCAAGTAAAAAGGTGTGATCATTCATTTCATTCAAAAAGTATTTATTGTAAGCCTACTGTGTGGTAGGCACTATGCTACTGGAAATAAGACAGGGTCTTTGCCCCTCACAGACATTATAATCCAATGAGGGGGAAAGAGACAGTGATCAAACTAAAAACTTAATAAAATCACAGAGATGATTAATGAAGTACAATGAAGAAAGTAAATAGGGGACTGTGTGACAGAATAATGGGGACACCTGCTTTAGATGGGGCAGAGGGATGCTGGAAGTCCTTGCTGAAAATTTCCATCCCCATGGCAGACATCAGAGATGTTCAAGCAAAAGGCGAAACATTCTGATGTATATTTAGTCTGTGCGTGCATTTGATTTTATCTTGCAGAAAAACCCAGGTTTCCTACAATAAGTGTGAAATATCGAAGTGGTATCAATATTAGGAAGGACTCAGACATAAATAAGATTTTTTCTTTCTTGTTTGATTTAATTCTTAACTATTTGTGGACTCCCAAAGGCAGGCAGATGCTGGGCCAGCGAAGGAGACTGGAGGTGTAACATTAAGTCTGCCAGTAGAACAATCTAGGAAAAAGGCATTTAGATGTAAGACTTTTCCAGACTGGCCTGGGTACTTAGGTCTAGAATGAGGTGACATCTTGAAAATGTGGTCCCATGGTGGGAAGACTCTCCATGGCTGTAAGCCTCATAAAGTCACGAACTTCTTCCAGGATCTTTCATTATTGGCATGGTAGGATATAGAGTCATAGGAAAATGTAACTTCAAGGTTAGAAAGAAACCTAGAGCAGTGTTTTTGAAACACAAGATCACCCTGAGATCTTGTTTAAATGTAGATGATTCAGGTGGGGCCTGAAATCCTGTACTTCTCACAAGCTTCCGGGTGAAGCCCTATACCTTGAGTAGCAAAGCAGGATATTGTGTTAAGCCCTTTCTTTGCCCCACCCCACCACCATCCAAACCTGAGTCTTCTAGACTAAGCTCCATGAGCTTGTAGATCACTTCATGGAATGCCCCACTGTGTCAACTACCTACTGAGCACATTAGTTGATACTCCAAACATTTGTGGTGAATAGGTCAATGAACAGGTGAGTGGATGAATGAATACCCTTAACAAATATTTACCAACCTCTGATGAAGACACCCCCACCTCAGGATTATCAACCAAGAAAGTATTTTTTGGACAGTTCTGATCACTGGAAATTTATTTATACGGAGCCAACATCTTTCTATGATTCAAATCATTGGCCCTATATCTTCTCTCTGGGGAAACACATGGCAACATTTTTTTTTTTTTTTTTTTTTTTTGAGACAGGGTCTCACT